>OY986992.1:24646774-24864274 GCA_963920545.1 Lepidium didymum | reverse complement strand
CCCTAAACCCTAAACCCTAAACCCTAAACCCTAAACCCTAAACCCTAAACCCTAAACCCTAAATCCTAAACCCTAAATCCTAAACCCTAAATCCCTAAATCCCTAAACCCTAAATCCCTAAACCCTAAATCCTAAACCCTAAACCCTAAACCCTAAACCCTAAACCCCTAAACCCTAAACCCCTAAACCCCTATACCCCTATACCCTATACCCTAAACCCCTAAACCCTTTCCTTTTTTTCACATTTTTCTTCCCTATTTTTATTTACGTTTACTCTCCTTTCCCAATGTTTTCCTTTTTTCCTAATTCTCTATTTTCCAATTCTCACATGTATTTTTTTTTCTATTTTCACTTAATTTTCCTTTGTTTTTTCCTATCTTCCCCTATTTCCAATTCGTTCTCCTAAATGGAGTGAGTGTGTGTTTGTAATATAGCAGAGATATATTGATCTTGTGTTGAGACACAGAATGGCATGTCAACGAGGTGGATACAATGTATAAGCGGGCAGAAGAATAGTTGCTTCTCAATTTAATTTAATTGAGCTACCTAGTAGTACCTTTTCTGATATGTCTTTTTTAAAGCCATACCTTTTTTATCTTAGACTTACAATTCACTTGTACTTGGTTCATTCACATTATTCTAGTTGTTGTGTTTCCTATTTGTTTACCAATCCTCGGCACTACTCTATTCAACATTATGGTTTTTTCATTGCTTCCTTTAGGTTTAAGGTTTTTCTGTGAACGTCGTTGCCTAAAGATATTCACTCGTTGTAAAATTCATTTCATGACCACTTACTTTTTAATTTTATTTTTCATAACTTTTAGATTTTACATTTTGTTAACTTTTCTACACATTTTTGATAAATCATGGACTACCCTTCACAAAATCATTTTTTACTAATTTTTTGTCTTATTTTCATAACTTTTACTTCACAAAATCATTATTCACTAATTTTTATCTTCTTTTTCATTACTTTTAGATTTTACATTTAGTTAACTTTTCTACTCATTTTTGATAAATCCATAGACTATAATACCCTTCACAAAATTATTTTTCACCATTTGTTTACTTTCTTTTTCATTATTTTTAGATTTTACATTTTGTTAACTTTTCTACACATTTTTGATAAATCCATGGAACCTGCACAATGTCATTTTCACTAATTTTTATCTTATTTTTCAAAACTTTTAGATTTTATATTTTGTTAACTTTTCTACTCGTTTTTAATATATCTATGGACTATAGCCTTCACAAAATCATTTTTCACTAATAGTTTATTTTATTTTTCATAACTCATTAGATTTTATATTTTGGTAACTTTGCTACTCACTTTTTATAAAACCATGGACTAGAGCCTTCACAAAATCATTTTTCACTAGTTTTTTATCTTATATTTCATAACTCTTAGATTTCAAAAATATTGTTAACTTTTCTACTCATTTCTGATAAATCCATGGACTATAGCCTTCAAAAATCATTTTTCACTAATTATTTATCTTACTTTTCATAACTTTTAAATTTTACATTTTATTAACTTTTCTACTCATTTTTGATAAATCCATGGACGATGGACTATAACCTTCATAATGTCATTTTCACTAAATTTTTTTCTTATTTTTATAACTTTTAGATTTTTTATTTTGTTAACTTTTCTACTCATTTTGATAAATCCATGGACTATAGCCTTCAAAAAATCATTTTCCACTATTTATTTATCTTATTTTTCATAACTTTTAGATTTTACATTTTGTTAACTTTTCTACTTATTTTTGATAAATCCATGGAGTATAGCCTGCACAATGTCATTTTTCTCTAATTTTTTTATTTTATTTTTTATAACTTAGATTTTACATTTTGTTAACTTTTCTACTTTGTCAAGAGAAGTTACAAAAAAATATCTATTTTTTTGTTTGTCCTCTACACAGAAATGTTTTAAACTTGTTTGGATTCTATTGTATTATATACAGTTCATAAAACGTTAAGTATATTGCGATATACTATATAAAACAATAAAATAATTATTAAGAATTCGAGACAAACAAGTCTGCTCCAAGAAACTGCTTTTTCATCTGGAAATAAAATATTGCCCATACGGTTCCAAAATTACAAAGATAAAATATAGAAAATTAGTGGAAAACATTGAAAAACCTATAAAAAAAAATCTGAAACCAAAACGAATGAAACTTTTTAAAACCATGCAATGACCTAAAACATTGAGATCTACCGAAACAAAACTCCAAAACTGCTCTTTCAATACCTTTTTGTTGACCGCATTTCAATATTAAAAATAAAAATGAATTGAGAAGTTAAAGAAATAAAATAAAAGTCTTCAATTACTATTATCTTTTTGACGTCAAAGGTTTAAATTATTCGTGTCGAATCATATAAACGATTCAAATGTTTTTATTGTATTACAAAGTTCATAAAGCAGACTACTTTTTGCAGAATATAAAACAGATAATGAAGAATTTGAAATAGACGTGGTCCAAGTAACTGCATTTTGTCAGCTCTTAAAGCCTGAAAACCTTTTGAGCTTCAAACGGAGAGTTCGGTTTTGGAGATCAAAATACCATCACTATCAGCATAAAGCCATTCCCCATCTTTAATCAAAGTTCCTCCAATGTAAACCGGCACATTCTTCTCACCATGACCTTTCTTACTAGACTTCAATGGGTTAGATCCCAGTGCCCTAACCCCAACATCACAATCATTGATCTCATCCACATCTCTAACATATCCATTCACAACAATGCCCACCCATCCATTGTTTTGAGCTAACTGTCCGAGGTTCCCTCCAACAAGCGCACATCTTATGCTTCCACCACCGTCTATAACTAAGACTCTGCCTTCTCCTTTTGTCTCTAGTTGGTTTCTGACAAGGACATTATCTTCAAAGACCTTGAGGGTCACGATTGGTCCTGAGAAGCGTCTTCTTTGGCCATAAATTTTGAAGACTGGGTGTAGAGCGCGTAGGTCTCCGTTTGATATTAGTTCTGCGTTGCTGTCACACGCTTCTGCGGTTGGAAATGCAGCCATGGGAAATTATGTATTCTGCATTAGAAAATTCACAAGGGGTTATGGATTCTTATAAGAGGGGTTAGAGTATTAGAGAACTGAAAAAAGAAGATGAAAATACAAAACAATTTCCAGAACAGATTTTAGAAAAATGTTCACGCCTCATCTCTCGCAATATTTGAATTGTCAAATTGTTTTTTAAGCTTTGACAACTCCAGCTGAGAATGCTCATTATTACTGAATAAATTTGTCAAACGGGAACTACTTCTAAATATATCGTTCCTTTTTCTTTCTTTCTTTCTTTTTGATTTCTTTTTTTTTCTTTTTTCTTTTTTTGTCTTTTATTATATATATATATTCTAATATTAAGTTTTTTGGGGGAAAAGATTTAAGAAAATAAAAACATTTGTGGTTATCCAAAGTTAAAGCTACATATACCCACATGAAAAATCCAGCTAACCACGATCTTTGGTTGGCCTTATCTACTAAAAACAAAATTTATGATAATTGAAAAGAAAACATTAGAAGAGGAAGAAAGCGGTGGAGAAGACAAGGAAGAAAATAAAAACAAATTTATTTATTTATTTATTTTTCCGTCCCAGGAGAAGAAACGAAGAAGATATGGGTAGGAGGAAAGGATCTAATTGCAAATAGAATACAAAGCTAGCAAGAGATAGCTAAAAAGGATTCCCAGGATTCTCAACAAACTTTTTCACAGTTCCATACCAATTCAAAAGATGTTGTCTTCTTGTTTATCAAAAAAAAAAAAAAAGATGTTGAATGTAATCCACCAAAATTCTTACATTCCTTGTTAATCGCTAATATGATTATGTAAATGGATTTTTCTGTAAAGGGGTTTTATATATTTATCGGAAGAAAAGGAAGAGATTCTAAATTCAAAACCTAACTAAATTTTAGCACACGCAACTGAATTTTAGGAAAGTATAATCTGAAAAAGAGCTTTAATTAGCGAAAGGAGAGTGAAAACAGTAGAATTTGACAAGATCATTACCTGAGATGGAAGAAGATGATTTCTGTGTTTGAAATAGTGCAAGGATGAAATTGTTGGTGTTTATTGATGGAGCGTACGGGAAGAAAAGGGAGAGGTTATAAATTGACAAATGATACATTATTAATAGGGCCAAGTTGAGCCCATTGTTAATTGGGTTAAGCGAAACCCAACACAAAGAAAAAGAAGTGAGGGTTTAGGGTGCGTTGAGTTTACCAACCCCTGAAAGAAAGAAAGAAGAGTGGGGCCAGATGGAGCTGACGCATTACTAAGAGAGTTGGTCGACAGATGGAGTAGGCGCGGGGCGGTAGGTGAACGATTACGACGTTTTCTCCTTTTCTTTCTTTCATACCCACTTACTTATATATCTATCTATCTATCTTTCTTTCTCTAGCCTCCTATTTCCCCTCAGATCAAAGTTTGAGTTTTTATCCCAAAAAAAAAAAACACAAAACTATGATCATTAACATCCGAGATTCCACCATGGTCCCGCCTGCCGCCGAGACCCCCATCACTAATCTTTGGAACTCCAACGTTGATCTCGTGATCCCCAGATTCCACACCCCCAGTGTCTACTTCTACAGACCCACCGGCTCCTCCAATTTCTTCGACCCTCATATCATGAAGAACGCTCTTTCCAAGGCACTTGTCCCCTTTTACCCCATGGCTGGTCGTCTCAAGAGAGACGACGATGGTCGTATCGAGATCGAATGCAACGGCGCCGGCGTTCTCTTCGTCGTCGCCGATACTCCTTCTGTCATCGACGATTTTGGGGACTTCGCTCCTACCCTCACTCTCCGCCAGCTTATTCCCGACGTTGATCACTCTGCTGGCATCCACTCTTTCCCGCTCCTCGTTTTACAGGTCCGCATCCATTTATTCATTCATTTTTTTTGTATTAACTCAGCCGCCTTTTATAGTCAGTAATATATTAGTATTGGTGAACAGACATCTCTGTCTGTGTGTGAGAATTATGGAATTTTACGGTTTGGTTCGTACCCTCAATTAATGATTCTTTTGGCTATATATATAGGTGACCTTTTTTAAATGTGGTGGAGCTTCCCTTGGGGTTGGCATGCAACACCACGCGGCAGATGGTTTCTCTGGTCTCCATTTTATCAATACATGGTCTGATATGGCCCGTGGTCTTGACCTTACCATTCCACCCTTCATTGATCGAACCCTCCTCCGCGCCCGCGACCCTCCTCAGCCTGCTTTTCATCATGTTGAATATCAGCCTGCCCCCAGTATGAGGATCCCTCTTGATCCCTCCAAATCAGGCCCTGACAATACCACCGTCTCCATTTTCAAATTATCACGTGACCAGCTTGTTGCTCTCAAAGCTAAATCTAAAGAGGCTGGGAACACTGTAAGCTACAGTTCGTACGAGATGTTGGCAGGCCACGTGTGGAGATCAGTGGGCAAGGCACGCGGACTCCCAGACGACCAAGATACCAAACTGTACATTGCTACTGATGGAAGGTCCAGACTACGCCCCCCGTTGCCCCCTGGGTACTTTGGCAATGTGATATTCACTGCAACACCATTGGCTGTTGCAGGGGATCTGCTATCAAACCCAACATGGTATGCTGCAGGACTTATTCATGATGTTTTGGTTCGCATGGACGATAACTATCTTAGGTCAGCTCTTGACTACCTGGAGATGCAGCCTGATCTGTCAGCCCTGGTCCGCGGTGCACATACCTACAAATGCCCCAATTTGGGTATCACAAGCTGGGTCAGATTACCCATTTATGATGCAGACTTTGGTTGGGGTCGTCCCATTTTTATGGGACCTGGTGGAATTCCATACGAGGGTTTGTCGTTTGTGCTACCAAGTCCTACAAATGATGGCAGCTTATCCGTGGCCATTGCTCTGCAATCTGAACACATGAAACTGTTTGAGAAGTTTTTGTACGAGATATGAATGAGATTAGCAACTGAAGAAAAGCTAAATTGGGCATTCTGCTTCTTCGCGCAGATACATCATCATGTCTTATAGGGGGTACAACAAATTATAAGTTGTGCTTATGGTCTGTAACATTTAGACTATGTCGTATAGGAACTTTTGCTTTATGTTAATACTGATGATAAGTGTTGTCCTACGACACATGCCGTGATTGTTTGGTGTCCGCTGTCAGGTTTTCAGTTTTCCAGCCTGCAATAACTCTGTTTCTAACTTCTCTGTCTTCTGTTGATGTGGTAGTTATCTGATTGTCAATGATTATATGCGCTCTTAAGAGTGGACTTATTAATACTTTCGAATGTTGAGAGAAGCCAAAGCTGCTCCCAAGACTGGAAAATGTCTGAGAGTAGACTAACGATCGGCATGAAAAACGAAATAATGAAATCAATGATCATAAATCTAAAGGTTACTAATATTATGAAATATGGTGAAAGAGCGAAGGAAACAATACGGCATAGACACTATAGATTATCTAGTTTTATTTGTCTATACTATATAGTGGTGTGGAATTTGTTTTATTGGAAGAACATATGCACATTTTTGGGAGCTATAACCGGAAGAAGAGCCCATTTTATCAACTTTTGGATTGCAAGATTTGATACCAAAATTTAAGTTGTTATTCTTCGTTTAGACAGTGAGAATAAATGTTTTACATTTTGGTCTTGTGAATATCCTCTTCCAATTGAATGTCTTCTTCAAGCATTACCACTCTCGTTGGTTCACCATGGGGTCCTGGCACTATGACTTCTTGGACTTTGAGGTGTTCATCAAACTTGATGATCTCAGTCTTAGTAGAAGACATTCTTTTTTTCTTTAGATAGCAGAAGAGAGCAGCAGCGAGGAACGCAAGAAAAAACAAACTGCCAAGAGAGATAACAACCACAATGATAACATGATGCCCCGGTGGTGGTGGTGGTGGTGGTGGAAAAACGTGAGGTGAAGGCGGTGGTTGATGGGGATGAGGATGCGGTGGCGGTGGGAAATGAGGAAGAGGTGATGGTGGAGGAGCAAAGTGGGAAGGTGGTGATGGTGGAGGAGCAAAGTGGGAAGGTGGTGGAGGAACAAAGTGGGAAGGAGGGGGTAGAGGATGCGGTGGAAATGGAAAAGGCAGAGGATGTTGATGGGAGGGTGATGGGTAAAAGGGGAAGAAGTTAAGAGAGGCAGCAGCCATTTAAGAGAAATATGTAGTTAATAGAATGTTGTTGCAACAAGGTGAAGTGAAGGTATTTTCATAATTGTCTAATTTTGAAGCCTATTTGTACTAGTAATGATAAAGGTTGAATTGTTGGCGTGTGATATCATGATGTGCTTCTAAGCGTGTACTTGCTTGACTCTCATGCTAAGCTTTACATTATTTAGGCTTTCTTGATTGTTTCTACTCCATTCATTCCTCTTGCTATTTTATTAAATAACTTAAATGGATGGTGGGCTTTCTTTTACTATGATGAGCCTAGACAAGGGTTTGTAGTGAGACTTCAACACCATTATTATGAATACAATTGGTCCCAAAAGGTAAAGTTAATTGGCCAAAGAGGGTCATGCAGATGGATTAAGGTTTTACGATATCTCTGTGATCGATCATCGGTATATATATCATCTTTAACCTGATCAAACTGTGTAAGCACTTAGTGATAATAACTTAGCAGAGGATCTAGAAATATAATAACCTTTAATGGAAAAACAAAGTTGTCTTTTTATCTACTACTCAACATTCAACAAATAGATGATTCCATTGAACAAGCACAAGAGTTTGCATTCTATTTTTATTTTATCTGATTTAATAGTTTCGTAAACAGATATTAGAATAAGCAGACTAAACTAATATCATTTGGGTTGGAAATTAGCATGATGATGAAATTGTGGACTGGTTTTCCTGAGTTTGTTTTTTCCGTATAAGAGAGGAAGAAAATCGCATATTTAAAACAATGAAACGACAACGTTTATGCTCTTTGACTCTTTGTCCTTCTGAAAGCTCCATTTACTATTCTCCCCAAAGTCCGTCCAGAAGTCGTCCATTTCAATTTCAATGGAGGCACTGCCGAATTTACCGGTGGACCACGACCCTCAGGGCCAGGTTAAACAGCAACAAGCCGCCGGAGTTGGTATACTACTTCAGATTATGATGCTCGTACTTTCCTTCGTTCTGGGTCATGTCCTTCGCCGTCACCGATTCCACTATCTTCCTGAAGCCAGCGGTTCGCTTCTCATTGGTAATCCTTTCTCTCTCTCCTTCTCTTCCTTTTGATCTCTTTGATTACTCCTCCCCTAGCTTCATCTTCCTTTGTTATTCAGGTTTAATCGTCGGTGTCCTTGCCAATATCTCCGATACTGAGACTAGCATTCGGTTTACAAGCTCCTCCTCCAAGTCTCCTGACTTTTACTTTTATCGTTTCCTCGCTTACTGGTTTGTTCGATTTGGTGTATCAGGACGTGGTTTAATTTCCACGAGGAGTTCTTCTTCTTGTTTCTGTTGCCCCCTATCATATTATATCCTTTTCTTCATTAAGTGCCAAATAGTTTCTCAAAATCCAAGTATTATATCTGCATTTGAACCTCAGTTTCTGCTGTGTAGAATGACATTTTCCTTGACATCATTAGTTTGAACCCAGTCAGGTTTCAGTCTTCAACCTGTAAGTGCTTATTCTTCTTATTTTCTCATGAGATTTAATTTGCTCTACTTGCTATTGTATTAACAATGGCTGGCTTGATGGCTTTACGTAATAATTCTTTTTGGGTGCAGAAACCATTCTTTTCTAACTTTGGAGCCATTGTTACCTTTGCTATCATCGGAACTTTTGTCGCTTCAGTTGTCACTGGTGGCCTAGTGTAGGGATCTTAAGCCTCTTCTTACTTATTCTACTAGGTTCTTTGTTTGATTAATTTTGCTTGCAATCTTCTCTGGTTTTCTCGCCTTTTGCAGTTATCTTGGCGGCTCTATGTATCTCATGTATAAACTTCCATTTGTTGAGTGTCTTATGTTTGGCGCACTTATATCAGCTACGGACCCTGTGACTGTACTGTCTATATTCCAGGTGCTTCTGCTTTCCCTATCTCAATCAATTTTATCCCTCAGTGCAATGTTCGATGATGCCACTAAGGAATACACGTATTCTAAAAAACGGCATGTGCTCTCCCTAAAATGATGCCTTGCATTATGATGAACAAATCTGATGGCAGGAACTGGGCACAGACGTCAACCTCTATGCTTTGGTCTTTGGAGAATCAGTTTTAAACGATGCTGTGAGTGTTTATTTATCTGCAGCGAAATTGGCTCTTCCTTTTAGCTATATATGGAAACAAAAAACCCTGAACACTAACTCCTTCAAATGGGTTCCCGTATATGTGGTCTGGCTCTAGATGGCTATATCATTGTACAGGTCTGTAAACCCATGAATCTTTTCCCTTTGGAAACTTTTTTCAAAGTATTAAAGTACAATAGGAAAATTTCTATGCAGAACAATGTCCTTAGTAAATCGCCAATCCTCGTCTGGGGAACATTTTTTCATGGTGATGATCAGGTTTCTCGAAACTTTTGCTGGCTCCTTGTCTGCAGGTCTGTTTGATCTGTTTCCTCTCTGCCCCTTCTTTACAGTTTTATAACAATACTAGGCTCATTAAAGTTCCTCGTACCAAACTAAAAGGCACTATGAGTGTAACAATTAATTAAACACTAGGTATCAATTAATTAAAGACTAGGTATCTTTGCGAAGATTCATACAATTAAAATATCCAATTATTTAAGTTGAGATGGTTGTATTTTCTACCCCTGAGATCAGAATGCATTTTTTTTGTAAGTCCGTAACGATTACATATACATCGACCTATGAAAGACCTGTTTTCATTTCTACTATATATAAGAAAGACCTGTCCTCTTTCCTTCAAATAAATCAGACTCTGTTATTTTCTTTGTTCTTTTTTCTTCCAAAAATAGTAGTTTGTCAGTGGTGTAAGACATTAACTTCTAAACCTGTCTTTCACCGACCTCATATATTGCGTAAACATAACATATTTAATATTATTTTGCAGGAGTTGGGGTTGGATTCACTTCAGCTTTAATATCCTTCCTCAATTCCTCATTATTACTTGTTAGATGTTACATGGCTAAATGCATTGTATAACCTTAACTCAGAACACCTCTTTAAGTATGCAGGATTGGATACGGAGAAGTAATAGCCTCATCTTTCATAATTCTGTCTTCACTGTTGTATTTTTATTGTGAATATTCTGATCATCTTGTGTGTGCTTTTTCCTTTTCTCTACCTCAGTCTTCAGAACTTGGAGTGTTGTCTCTTTGTGCTTTTCCCATACTTTTCGTAAGCAGCAAAGCAAGTCTCCTCGTCCTGTCTCTTTGTATTTATGAGAGAACTTCTTCTACCTAATATATTTTGGTTGTGCTGTTAGATACATGCTTGCAGA
The DNA here is from genome assembly GCA_963920545.1 of Lepidium didymum. Lineage (NCBI taxonomy): Eukaryota > Viridiplantae > Streptophyta > Magnoliopsida > Brassicales > Brassicaceae > Lepidium > Lepidium didymum. The sequence goes on along the minus strand of OY986992.1, from coordinate 24,853,868 downwards.
AGGTGTTGGGCTCTCTGGCATTGTGTCTATACTCTTCACAGGAATTGTAATAGCCGACTCATTTTAGTTGATGTTTATATCTGGAAAGACGTTGAGGCAGCCTAATACAGTGCTACTGTAGGTTATGAAGCGCTATACTTTCTCCAATCTCTCAGAGGCTTCCCAGAGTTTCGTATCTTCTTTTTTTCACTTGATATCCTCGCTGGCTGAAACTTTCACGTATGTCCAGAACAATAACATTCCATTGCTAGATAATAATTTCTACGTTTAAATTACTGTTTGATTGATATTGATTTGCTTAATGCTTCTCTAGGTTCATTTACATGGGATTTGATATTGCCATGGAGCAGCATAGCTGGTCCCATGTTGGGTTTATCCTTTTCTCTATTGTATCCTTGTTTACCTATCGTCAGTGATATATGCAGTGTTAGCCAGTGTTGTTAATCCTTGACTTCACCTTTTGCTTCTGCTTTTCATGACTGAAATCAGTTGTTTATTGGCGTGGCTAGGTGACTAAAATACTTTACGAATGCTTTTTTATCCAGGCTGAGTCGCTTTGTTATCATCACGGTTTTCCATTTAAATTTACGTATGTGTTCTCACGCAGGGCTGTAAATGTATTTGGGTGTGGCTATTTGATCAACCTATTTAGACAGGAACACCAGAAGATACCTATGAAGCACCAAAAAGCGCTTTGGTATAGCGGTGAGATGAGTTGGTCACTTGTTCTTGTCTCCTGATGCTCATTTCTATATCTACGCACTATTAAAATTGGTACACATTATGGCACATCGATAGGACTTCGAGGGGCAATGGCGTTTGCGCTTGCACTTCAATCACTTCATGACCTACCAGAGGGTCACGGCCAAATCATCTTTACTGCAACCACAACCATTGTTGTTGTGACGGTAAGTTTGTATTCTCTCCATGACGGTAGTATATAATTAAAAAATCTGTTAGAGCTGGACTGGAGAATGATACATAGTCTTTGTTTCTAATCCGCTTTAGTAATATATCAGGTTTTACTAATAGGAGGTTCGACAGGTAAAATGTTGGAAGCTTTGGAAGTTGTAGGTGATGATCTTGATGACTCCATGTCTGAAGTAAACTCTCAACGATCTAGTATATAATACCTTTGAACTATATTTGTATAAGTCCTATTCTTACACATCCAGATACGTGGTCAGGGTTTTGAGGAGAGCGATCATCGGTATGTTCCACCACCTTTTAGCATTGGAGCTTCATCTGACGAGGATACATCATCATCAGGAAGCAGGTTTAAGATGAAGCTGAAAGAGTTTCACAAAAGGTGATAATAAGAGAATGCTTACTTTAATTTCGTGAGCAGAAAGCATTCTTTGCATTTCTTTGGACTCACTTTACAAAACTTTACAGCACTACATCATTCACCGCGTTGGACAAGAACTTTCTGACACCGTTCTTCACAACTAACAATGGTGACGGAGATGAAGAATAACACGAAAGGCTAATATATATGTGCGATCCAGGTCAACTTGTGATTAGAGTGTACATGCAAATGACTATGTTAAACTTCATGGCTTGATCTTACCTCGCAGAATGCCCCCACTATAAAGTTGACATTCCCCACTATATATTCTTTTTAGTAAAAATATTTGCACGTAAATAATCTATTACAAGAAAAAACTGAGCTCATGTTTGGGGGTGAACATAAGCATGCTCTCACCAAAATACTCAAAAAGAGGAAAAAGATAGTTGTCCACGTCAGTACCCAGAGCTGAAGTCCTCGGAGCAATGTCCCTTCTAATTGGCGACTTCTGAGGGACTGCTAAGAGTCCTATTGTGCTTCCGTGCATTTGCATCTGTGTGGAACTCATTTGCATAACTCCCTCTGCTGCGATCTTCTTCAGTGGAGGTTGATGAGTTAAGTTATCACTAATTGCTTTGCGTTTACCTTGTCCCAAAAGAAAAATTTCCAAGAAATCTCTGTATCTCAGAGTTTGGAACAAGTATAATAACTATATAAAAAAAGATGAGATACGAGTTTATACCCTGCCTGGGATTGGCGAGCTTTCCATTTGTCTTCCAGACAGAGCGAGTTGGAGGAGATAACAGTGTCTGAGATGTTTTGAGCCGTTCATAGAGGCATCGACCAGCTGCGACCTAAGGACAGTTATTTTAATATGCTATGAGATTGAAAGCACATTTCTGTATCAAAAAAAAACTAGAAAGCATACTCACCATCAACGCTCCGTATACAAGCCAAGCTCCATGCCTCATCGCTTCTTCCTTTTGCTTCTCAGGTACCATTTCAGGTAAAAGAAGCACCAAATATGGCCCTAGGTTTGGAAGAACAAAGAAGCGAACCTACACAAAGGGGTAAAGCAACAACAAACTTACAGATGACCAAATGATATAATATCTTAGCATAAGACAGATCTCTTTAAAACATACTTGGTCGCTACCAGAAGATTAAGGTTCGATTATTAAACTTCATTGAGGATATCAATTCATGTTTCTACTGATTTACGCCTATGCTTCTTTTTGGAGATTGTAAATAAATCCTAAAAAGCCACTCTTGCTTATGAGTTATGATGGTCAAGCATCAAGAACAAGTACCATATTAAGCCCAAGGGCTACCATCCCTTGAATTGCCCCGTAGTGTTGTGGTAGTGCCTTGGTTGGGTCCAAAAAAGTATGAAGCAGTGATCTTGTAACACGTGGCAACAAGTTGTGATAAACGTGTCCAAACCTGTAAAAAAAGGTTCACTAATATGAATGCAGGTTATACAAAATACTTTGAGCTTACTAATCTAGTAAGGTTATTTTAAGCATGTCCCATTGCCAAAAGATGAACTATGTCACATTAATCTTTGGTCTTGAGACAATAAAGAAAACCACAGTAGTTACATGGTTCTACAAGATTCATGAAAACAAGAAGAAAGGATGTCACATTAACCTTTGGCATGTCAAAGCAACTGTACTGACAGTGAAGTTTCTCAAGTCCCAGTGATTATCAGATAACCTTCTTCCTAAGCGTTTGGCAATAAGGCAAGTGATAATAGACGGCATCAATTGATGAAGCTGAACAGAACCCAACAAGGTAAGGTCACAAGGAGCAGCAGGGAGACAAAAAAAAAAGTGGGTTACAACTGATATTACAAATGTAGCGACAAAACTTACATATGGTTCAATATGTACATGAGGGTTATGAAGGAGGCTTCTAGCAAGACGCATCAAAGCCAACAAGATTGGATAATTGTCCATGTTCCTCACAATCTGGAAGATATTGCAAACACAAAAGTAGTCACAATGTGGTAGAAGGACTCTCAAATAGGATAAAATTCAAGACATGAATTGTTTGATTGCAAACCCAACCTCTTCGGCAATGAAAGAAGTGAAAAAGGGAACTAATGGGTGGAGTCCAGGGTCAGTTTCCAAGCTAGCGAGTGCTTGTCTAAAGAGGGTGGAACCAGATTTAGTCAAAGCCCACTCCGTAACTTTGTCAAAGTAAATCTACATAGAAAGCAAGCAAGGATTATAGCCTCAAAGAGAGGGAGGGGGGAAAAAGTGTATTCCATCATCAAACAGACAAACTACCTGAAGCTCCTTAGACAGCACCTGTCTAGCAGCCAACCCATCGTCCTTATATTCTGATCGTTTAAGGTCAGATATGGCTACAAGTTTTTATGGAAGATAGAGTTGAGGGGAAGAGGTGATGCAAATGCGTCCAAAAATCAATTAAAGGATACATATAATACCTTCGAGAGGGGGATTCTGAGAGATAGAAGGTTGGATACCATCAACTGCCAGCCAATGAGAGGTAATAGAAGCATCAGGAGGTGCATTTGGTAGCGGAGCTTCGATAACCTACACAAGAGACCAAAAGGAAGCTACTAAGACAACAAATCATTAACTCCATCTCCAACAACATCCATGAAGCTCAAATACTCACATTCTTGAGCTCGACATCTTTGTCATCGAAGAAGTAGAGATCTCTGTGTTCAGGAGCTCTCCTGAACAACATAGTTTTGGAGCCGGAGGTAGGCTAAAGAGGAAGAAAATGCAGATAATACGGGTGAAAATATCAACTGAGTGTATGGAACTTAACAATTTTACCACCAAAAAAAAAAAAAAAAAAAAAACACAATGTATGAAATAAGGAGAAGAGAAGAAAGGAAGGAAACCTCCAAATTTCTAAAATGAAGAGCAGAATCGACATCATGAGCCATTAAAGTGGTGCGGCGAGCATGGCGCATGCATTTGATAGCTTCCTGGAGATGCAAGAAGTTAAGGGGAGGAAAACGGAAGTGAAGATCAGAGAAAAGAGGAATAAATTTACCAAAATCTGGAGCTTCCGATTACCTGCATAACCTCTCGGACACGGTACTCGACATCGGGAGCAAGAGAGGCAGATACGTCCGGAGAAAGAGTGAAGAGTCCAATGCTTTGAGCTATGACTTCAATGGATTCCTTCGTCACCATCCTTGCGCTCTTTCGTCGACTCGACTCGCCTGACTTTATTTAACATCTGACTCGGTCATTAATTCTATCGGGCTTTTTTCAATGGGCCGACTTCAGCCCACCACTTGCGCAGAAACGTTTTCTTTATTGGGCTACTTCTGTTTTTTTGCTCAACATGATTGGAGCACTGATTGAAACTAATTTACACTTTTCAGCAATCAGGTATTTGATGATTTGGTAGTTCCACAATCCGCAAATCAACCAGTAGTACCCAGAATAATCAAACATCACAAAGGTCCTTCTGCTGTTCCAAAAGCAGCAGACAAAGAGAGGAATCTGCAGGCGCTTTAATTGTCCTGTTAGATTCCTTGGGCTTATGTGACTGCTGAATTTGGATTTTGCCTCATCTATGACGACTAGTAATGATGTGTTATTATTAATCAGGCTTTGATGTTCAGACCTTCGTGCTTGTGTTGTGTGCGTACCTGTATCAATCTCTGTTCACTTGCATCTTTCAAGCTGGTTTTAGACAGCATCAAGACTGGCAGATTATATACAAAAAAGGGAGTATTGGACACCAACATGTTTCTGATTATGTTTCATGAACGGGCTCTCTTCTATCATCTACATCATATCACCCGTTGCAGTTACCTTCTTCTTTTTGTCTCTTGGTAATCAACGGTTTTTATCAACTTTCACCTAGCACCTCTTATTGATTCAATGTACCGTACAAAGAATCTTTGGCATTTATGTCCTCTATTTGCCAGTTACTTTCCGAGCTTTTCGGGTCTGCCGTTGAAATTTGTAAGATCTTGTTATGGAATTTGGTTAAAGTCCTGCGGTGGCCAATGCTTATATATGTAATGCCAGCAGACTGGATTTGCTGGTACAGGTGTGCCTGCGCATCAATAGGAATGAATGCCTCAATGCTATAGTGACATGATATTCTGAATGATAATTAGATAACGATATGAAAATAATTGCAATGTTTCAAGCTTGGAAACTTTGAATTACATATGTGAGAAGAGGAAAGTGGGAAAACAAGGTGCAATCAAGGGATTGTCAGACTAATTGATTGGTACTGTACCTCATATTCTGAGATAATCAAGTGACAAACTAGTGTTTTACTACTTAAAAAAGCTCTAGCAAGAGAAGCAGGGCATGTTATTTGACCAAAAAAAAAAAAAGAGAGAAGCAGGGCATGTAGGTCAATCGGTATATACGAGGGGCAAAGGTGACATTCTTGTTTGGGGAGAGGATCTGTGTTCTGAGTTTTCTACTGTATATTATTTCTTCTCTAGCTCTTTACCCTATCAAAAATGAGAGGAAAAAGCAGGAAATACCTCATTAGCTTCATCCAAAGCACTGGTGGATTCATCCAGGAGCGCCAGTTTTGGCTGAGACAGCAGTAAACGTGCAAAGGCGAGGCGCTGCTGCTCACCAAGTGAGAGAACACTGGACCACTCCTGCATCGAATCAAGACCACCAAAACGATCGGCTATATGTCCTAGACTTACCCTCTCTAGCGTCTGCATTAAATCATCTGTCGTCGGCTTATTACATTTTACAATTCCATCATCTCTAATTTGGACAAGTGGTGAACCTGACACAATCAACGCAGTTTTTTCCAAAAGTTTGAGCCAGTCGATTCTTTGGGTTATATAATCTGCTTACATAAACTGAAACTTAAATGAAAGAGATGAAGTAAGTGGTGTTACTAACCACAATTTTCAAACTGAGTACCTTCTATTTTACTGCCACCAGGTGTCGCCTCCTCTGTTTCACTCCAGGCAGGATAAAGCAGTTGCTGACGCAGAGTTCCCAAAACCATATAAGGCCTTTGTGGAAGAAACAATACGTCTCCCGACCTTCTTGTCCCTGAATTTTCCTGAGTATTAGATTTCTCCTCGGTAAAATCATCCTCAGAATCGAAGTAGAACGTGATTTTTCCTTTCCCTGACTTCCAAAGACCAGCCATTGCTCTTAGAAGTGAAGTTTTACCACTCCCACTAGGACCCATTATCTGTTAAATGGAATTTATAACTTATAAGTAACTTCCCATCTACCAGTCACATGCTTTATACACAAATAGTCAAAAGGGAACTAACCAGTAGGTGATCCTTGTCATATATATCTGCAGATAAATTGTAAACCAATGTGGTTCCATTTGTTGGTGTCTGAAGAGTAAGCTCCTCAATCTCCAGACGCTTTTGGGCCTGTTGGGAGTTGATTGAACCATTAGAGTCCAGCAGTTGAGAGTTCCTCGCACTCTGATACGTCAGCTCAATCTCTTCTACAGTGTCAGAGGGACCTCTGAAGATGATTTCATCCAAAAGATCATTGAATTCACCTGTGTTGTAAGAAGTCTTGATATTGTTAGATGAGTACAAGGAGAATCCCAACTTACAACAAGTATCGTTTTTACATTAGCCCTATAAGTTAATTATAGAATAACAAAACTTTGTGATTAGGTAGTACTTAACGCACGATTTAGACCTAATTTCAAGCAAATCAGAGCAAAGCCATCTCGATCATTTCATCTGGGGCCAGCATGAGAAAATTAGAACCATCAGTTAAATACCGATCACATTCTCAACCCTGACAGGGGCATTTTTTCGGGTCGTGACTCTTAGATACTATAAACAAATCCTACATACAGGCTATAATATCACTATATAAAGAGGCCTATAACACACAAGAAAATAACTCACTACAGCGACACATTTCAACTTCTACTCTTCGATATCAGAAACAAAACATACTACTGAGCTATCTATTTCTCACCATTAGGTAACAGAATTATAAGGATGTGCACATTCTGCGTCTAATGTTCTATATCGACTTCAGGTCTCATCTAGAATGCATGTGTGAACTGTACTCAACAAGTAATATATATATAGAACATTCTAAGAGAGTGCAAAATGCATAATAAGTTTACCTAGTCGATCAATAACAGCTGAAAAAGAGCTGATAGCTTGAAACTGATAAACAACGAGGGAGAAGTCTCCAAGAATATGGTTAAATGCTGACACTGACTGGTTTATGACACCAAACTCAATTTTCCCAGAGAAATACATTGGGGCAACAACAGCAACTGGAAGAATCTGAATGAGATAGCGATATCCATCGGTGAAGAATTCTAGGTTTCTAGATGCTATTAACAATTCCTGCAGGTGAAAAATGAACCCATTGAAGCAAGTGGAGAAGTAAGAAAGTTTTGAGAATCACCGAGGGAGAAGTAATTTTACAGTTAAATTATCAAAAGCGCTTTTGAAACGCTGAAGCAGAAGCTGCATTTCATTCTGTTCACCTCCATAGAAAGCAATGGATTCAGCATTTTCCCTCACTCGTACAAGGCTGTAACGAAAGTCAGCTTCTTTCTTCTCTTGTAGAAAGTTGAGATTCACTAGACCCTGAACTCAAGAGGGAATGTTAATGAAACTCATACGATAGCAAGTGACAGAAAAAAGTTGACCCAAAAGCTATTGATATTTGGTAAGTTCAACATAACTACAACAATTACAGAATTTGTGTGGAGGTTTAGAAATAATAATTATGGCATATGCGCATGGATTATTACACAGAACTGTACGACGAATGATTGAAGGCCAGAATAGGAACCGGTAGAGAATTAAGATAATCACTGCAGTGACGCAATGGAGAGATATTGTGTTTCATTCTGCAATCCACTCAACCAGATTTATAAGTTTGCCAACTAAATGATATGTCTGATTCAGCTCCATTGCATTCTTGTAAAATTGTATCATGCTAAGGAGGTAAAAGCAAGTTTACCTTGCCAAGAAAGACACTGATAGCTGTTCCGCCAAAGGAGTAGAGCAAGAGAACCAAAAAGAGAGGAGGATAAATGGTGAAGAGAATGTTGCTAAATGAGATGAGGTCTATGGTGGCATTCACAAGCGTCAAAGAGAAAGACAGGGCTGTTCCAGTGAAGGAACTCAAATCGTCAACAATGCGCTGATCTGGATTGTCAATCATAGACTGAGACTGGATCTTGTAAAACGTTTGATCTTTCAGATAGCGCTGCAGGTAATATTTGGTCATCCATGATCTCCATCGCAATGATAAAGTCTCTTTTGTATAATCTCTTAGTACAAAGAACTGCAAATCCAAGAAAAGTAACATGTTGGCTTTCAATGTTTACAGGTCTCTCTTTCATTCAGAAGAGGGTGTAGAAGCTCACCGGAATTCCGCCGGCGAAAGCACAGAGGTAATAGAACAACTGCTTCGTGAATTGCTCTTGGTCTTTGTCTTTTGAACAGAAATTGAAAACAAGTAAAGTTTTATCAGACAAGAGCGTGAGGGAAAAGTGGATAGGAGAATTGAAAAATCGTACTCGCGAGAGAGTTGTAGAAATCACGGCCGAGGAAATTGAATCCAACGCTAATGCCAGTGGTGGCGAGAGTTAGGGCGACAACGGCGGCGAGACGAAGCCTGGCTTGGCCTTTGTCCGCGGAAAACCAATAAGGCGATGCGACTTTCCAGAATTTCTTCAACAAAGTCTTCGAGTCCGACCCCTTATCCGAACGAACCAACGGTTGCGGCAACAAAGAAGCGGAGACGCTTCTGAAACGGTAAATTTTCTTCCGATGAACGTTTCCGATTAGTCGATGGCGAAGGGAAGATGAAGTGTGATCGGAGGGGAAAGAATGGCGGAGGAGAAGGTGAGATGAAGTGGTGAAAACGGGAGCTGTAATCAACATCATCATCATCTTCGTCTTCTTCTTAAACCCATAGGAACCTTATAGTCATCTCTGCTGCTTCGCATAAACAGATAGCAAATTCAGGCAACAAGAGGAACAAAGACATTAATTAAGCTCGACCATTCATTTCTTCACCACACCTTTATATGATAATTACAAAGTGGAAGTATGTAACCGATAGAACCAAGAGAGAGTTATAAAAGAGATCGAAATGTGAGTTCTATAACCATCATTGTTATCCAAATGATGCAATGAAGAGTGAGTCTCTTTAGCTTTAGGAGATCTGAGTTCGGGGAGATACCCAAACATTGTGTTTTTTCTCCTTTTATTTATGCAAAAGCTCGCTTTTCAGGCTTAAGTTCTACTACACACATTTATTTATGTTAAAAATCAATCATCACACTGCTGACTCTTTGCTTTTAAGATGTACATCTTCTTCTTCTTCTCACAAGTCACAACCTGGAATTGCTTAACAATCTTCTTCTTAACTCCCATGCCACTGCTTCAATGAACTCTTCTGTATTCACATACTGATCCCTCCTAACCCTGTCCAAATTACAGTGAAGAGGGAACTTAGTAATCCAATCCCTAAATATTTACTAGGTCCATCAACCAAAATTCTCTCCATGGTTATGATCTTACTTGGGTCCGTGGATCAGAAGAGCTAGATCCTTGGTCATTTTGCCAGACTCCACCGTGCCCATACAAGCTGCTTCTAGTTTCTCAGTAAAGCTCAACAGTGCGGCATTGCTGTCCAGCTTTGCCCTGATAACGTCACATAGAATCAAACATCTTTTAAGATGAACTCGACCAGTTTCAGAAACTTTGAAGTCAATGTAAGGCTGAAAACCTTACGGTTTATATGTTTAATGAATCCACTGTAAAGCGACATAATGACAAATTTTACTGCTAAACAATCCCTAATGGACTACCTAATTATTTGTTTGTCGCTTCCAAGCAAGAGCCTGGATTTCCTCCAGGAGCAGCCACAATCAATACAGAGTGTAAAAATATTTAAACAGCGCAGATTTCCTACCTGTGGGCAAGGCCTCTTGACCAAGCAAAAATGGAGGCTATGCTGTTGGTGCTTGTTTCACCACCTTTTTGGTGAACTCTATAGTGGCGTGTAACTGTGCCATGAGCTGCTTCTGCTTCAATGGTCTTCCCATCTGGACAAACCTGTAAGATATCTCAATTTTTCATTCAGAAAATAGGGCGCGGGAAACATGTTAATAATATAAAGAACAAAATTTGGCTGAGCCCCGTGTCATTTCATACCAACACCGACGTCATCAGTCCCAGAGATCCATATCCTGCATGAAAAGCAGAAATTTTGTTTCATTGAGGAAAAATAGGGACAAAGTTTCTGTCCCCATTCAGATCACAAGTAAAAGAAAAGAACCACGATCCAAGACCAAATATCAATTTGGTTAGAAGGAAACACAAAGATTGAGGTTTCAGTCCCGAGGCAGATATCTCAAGGGTAAAGGAAAGAACCTTGGGCTAAGAAATCACTCTGAACATCTCCATCGTAGTTCTTGCATGCCCACACGTAACCACCCTCACTTTTCATGGCATATGCAACCATATCATCTATCAAACGATGCTCATACCTGAAATTCATTAATTTTGTCAACAAGTTTGCGTGGTGTACTGTAGTAGAATGTAGCTAACAACATCCACATCTTACCATATCCCTGCAGCTCCATACTTGGATCTCCAATTGGATTCATAAACTTCTTGGAATATATCCTTGAATCTTGAAACAGTTTAAGAAGGTAATGTCCCAGCAGCATTATTAGAAGGCAACATAATTTCAGTGAAACTCTAACAAGAAGATTGAAGACCACTAAATTCACACCTTCCATCATATGTTTTGAGGATGGTGTTTTTTGTGGAGAGGTAAAGTGGCCACTTTTTCTGGTACGCTGTGTACATAGAGGACTCAGCAAATGCACGAATAGACTGTTCAATGATGAAAAAGGACCATCGTATCAAGCTATATACTCTGTAAGTAATTCAGGTAGCATAAAAATAAAGGAGAGGACTCTATCAATACTATTTACCTCATCGGTGTTATACATGGCTAAAGCAACACCCCCACCAGCGAAATTGAAGACTTCGAATTCTGTCTTCTGAGAAGATCCACTTGGCTCTGGAAACGTAAGATATAATTTTCTAAAGTGAATTAATAAACTTCCAAAGGGAAAAAAATTGTATACAGTCCCTCCCCAGAGTTTACTTTATCCGATGAACAGTATGAGTTAGCCATATCCTAAACTTTCAATAATGGGTATCGGCGCCAGGTAATTCGTGTTAGCTGTTAATCAAGTTAATTTGCTTGTGCCTATTCGTTCCACATATAAGTATAACAGCTCAAACAGTGTGTGGTCTAAATGAGGCAACTGTACCGGAACAAAATATAAATGTGTAACTAAAAAGGTACATTCTCACTTTTCACACTTTGAGTTACTATATTAAATAGTGGCCCAGTGGGAGGAGAGGGTTTACCAAAAACCAGCTTCAGTTTTCCTGGTTCATTAACAATGATATCAGTGGCCCTGTACTGATCACCAAAAGCATGTCTTCCGATACAAATTGGCTTTGTCCATCCTGAAGAAAGGAAAGGAGAGGGATTTGTATTGCTCTACATGAGACAGGTAGAGAAAATGGCTAACCCATAATAAAGAGCAGCCATTGATAAACCTGGAACAATTCGAGGGATGTTTCTGCAAATGATTGGTTCCCTGAAAACGGTGCCTGTAAATTAAGAACATGATCTTAGAGCTTAGTAAATGGAAGACCAAATTGCCCCCGTTTTAGGAGAATAAACTGACCGTTTAAAATGTTCCTTATAGTTCCGTTAGGACTCCTCCACATTTTCTTCAAATTGAACTCCTTAACACGACCTTCATCTGTTGGTAAACCGTGGATTCCAAAAGCAAGTCAAAATAAGTAAACTCAAAAAATTAGAGGTGTATGGATGCAAAGACATACCCGGAGTAATCGTCGCACATTTAATAGCCACGTTATACCTTGACATGAAACATAAAGCGTAAAAGTCAATAGTCAGTGGTGTGACTTCCAAGCTTGATAGAGCGCTTGAGGACAGGAACAACCTCAACACTAGGAACTAGAAAAGCATGAGAAAAAATGGAGAATATGATTTGTAGTATAAATGTAAAGCAGACATACTTGAGAGTAGCTTCAGCACTCTCTGTAGTAACTTTATCATCAGTAGAATCGCGGTTAGGCAGTCCGAGATCAAAGTATTTAATATCCAACTCCAGGAAAGGCATAATAAGCTGTAAAATGATCGCAGAGGTTTATTACAAAACGAATTGAGGCTACGGTAAGGAGTTTAACTAAAATCTAAATAGAACCTTGTCTTTGATGGATTTCCAGATGACTCGAGTCATTTCGTCTCCTACGAGTAGAATCAAATAAAAGAAAAGCGCAGAATAAGCAGTGGGAAATTGATGAGTGCGATGAGAGATTTGAGAAAGTTGGAGCAGTTACCATCCATTTCGACAACGGGATTGGCCACCTTGATCTTCTCGAATTCCATCTCTGCCGATGGCTTATCCGAACGAAGCAACGGTTGCGGCAACAATGAAGCGGAGACGATTCTGAAACGGGAAAATTTATTCCGGTGAATGTTTGCGATTAGTTGATGGCGAAGGGAAGATGAGGTATGATGGGAGGGGAAAGAATGGCGGAGGAGAAGGTTAGATGAAGTGGCGAAAACGGGAGCTGTTGAAATGAACATCATAATCAAAGGGTCCGCAGCTTCTCTTCCCCATTGAAGAAGATACGAAACAGCTCTTTATATTTTGGGCCACACTCATTCAAAGGCCCAAATTAAAAAGCCAATACTGATATGGGCCTCAAATGAAGGAATATATAGCTGTGAGCTTTAAGAATGAAAAATGATCAAGGAAGATGATGTAGCTTAAGGTGGTAATAGAAAAATGAATGAATCTGAAAAGAAGAAGAGAAGAGGAGGTGGTCCAGATGAATAGTAGTCTAATAAAAAGAGTAATTAATGAGTACTTTAATTAAGATCGATGAAGAGAAGCGTAAAAACAAGATGAAATCAATGCATGGAGAAAAGCAAAAGGAGCAGCCAGCATTCTTAATTTCAATTGCTATATATCTATTGAGATGCGTGAAAAACATGAAAGCAAGAATCTCTAGAAACACAGGGATTCTCTATCTTATACTATTATAAATAAGGCTTTTTCTTTTGGCTTCGAATCGATGATGATGATCAGATTCATGTTTCGCTCACAATTGAAAAAAGTAGAGATGGAAAAAAGATGATATAGAAACCGACATGTAGGGAATCAGATGCTACTTTTTTCTGAACAAGACTCTTCTTTTCTTTCTTCTCATTGATGTTGATGGTCAAGGATTGTATGTATATATTGTTTCATCATGATTTCTGAATTTATTTCTTCATGGATGTATAAATTATAAGTCATAAATATTAGTATTAATCATATATAAGCTTAAATCGTGTCAAAGGATAAATATCTTTAGTTAGGCTTGCATGTTAGCTTATTCCTTTGTTAGATATTGTATAAATTCTGATGATATCTTTCAGAGTTAAATTGGTAAAGCATCTTTCACCTTAAGATCTTTCAGTAGTTTCTGATCTCTTTTTCTTTTTCAGTCTCTCTATTCCCTCTCAGTTATTATTGGTGACCACATCTTAAAGCTTACCTAAAATGTTATTGTTATTTTTCTCAAGGAAAAAGGAGAGTGACTACTTACTTGAATTTTTTTGAATAATATACTTTATATGGAAAATACAATACCATATTCTATACATGCATATGGAAGAGTTTATATATGCATGTTATATACTTGTGCGAATATGTAAATCCTTCCAATGTTCTTCGTACATGTGAATTTTATTTTAGGAAACAATATACATAAATGATGAAAATGAGTTATATATATGATGCAAAAGAGAGATTTGACCACAAAAGAGTTACTAGTAAAAATGGAAGCGGCGAGAGAGAGAGAAGGATGAGTCAAAGATAGTGTGGGAGTAATGATGTAAAAGAGGAGAGGCAATGTCTTTAATCCATAAGTAAAAGCTAAGGCCGCTAAAGCCAATTAAAGTCGACTTAATTAATTAGTTGGATGCCTCCGCTTTTCTTTTCTTTTCTTCTTTTCTTTTATTGTTGACAAAAAAAAAGAAAGAAATCGATTTCACAAGACATAAAATAACAACATTGAAAAATTAATGATGTAAAAAACAGAAAGAAAGAAAAAGAGAGGAGTCTGTCGCCAGATAGATTTGGTTGGAGAAGAGAAATGGGTCCCGTACGTAAACTGTTGAATCATACCCTTGATTAAAAGCCTTCATTTTTGGGGTTAAAGCATACTATATTTTAATTTGATCATCATTATTTCTCACTTGCAGAATCTTTAAATGCCATAGAAAGAAAGAGAGACACAGATAGAGTTTCAAAATTTGTTTAAAATTAATATTATTTCATTTGGATCGAAAATTGATGTATATTTTCTCAAGATGCCAAACACTGACCAAAAGCAATCCAAAGTAAGACAAAATATTAATCTCACAAGATGCCAATCCCATGGCTTACTTTTCCACATTCCCATTTCATATATATCTTCTACTAGCTACCATCTATATATGTTGAGATCTCCTCTTTTTTTATTTACTTATTTATTTATTTGTTTATTTATATATAGTCTCCTTCGTCTGTTTATCGTACGAACATCCTCTCTACTCTCTAGCTAGCCATTATTATCTCTCTCATCTCTATAATTCTCTCTCACTTTCTTCCGCATCTCTACTCTGAATGGCGCCAATGAGTTTGCCTCCAGGATTCAGATTTCATCCCACTGATGAAGAGCTTGTGGCGTACTATCTTGATAGGAAGGTCAACGGCCGATCCATTGAGCTCGAGATCATCCCCGAAGTTGATCTCTATAAATGTGAGCCATGGGACTTGCCTGGTACGTCTATATATATATCTCTATGTAGTACTTGTTATAGTATTACATGTATGATATGCTAGCTAAAGGTTTTCTGAATTGAAGTAACCATATATGCATATTTAATTGGATAATAACTAATGCGGAGCAGAAAAGTCATTTTTGCCGGGGAACGATATGGAATGGTACTTCTATAGCACAAGGGATAAGAAGTATCCAAATGGGTCAAGGACAAATCGTGCAACCAAAGCTGGGTACTGGAAGGCCACAGGAAAAGACCGTGCAGTAGAGTCAGAGAAAGTGAAGATGGGGATGAAGAAGACGCTGGTTTATTATAGAGGAAGGGCTCCTCATGGCCTTCGTACTAACTGGGTCATGCATGAATATCGTCTCACTCACACTACTCCTTCTTCATCCTTGAAGGTTAACTATTTCCCATGCACCTACTAATAATCAAGATATATAACTCCTCGTACGTACTTCTCATGATGATCGTTTTCTAGTAATATTTATACGTGACAATTAATGTAAAAATTAAACAGGAGTCGTACGCATTGTGTCGAGTGTTTAAGAAGAACATACAAATTCCAAAGAGGAAAGGAGAAGAAGAAGAAGCAGGAGAAGAGAACACTAGTTTAGAAAAAGAGGAAGAAGAAGAAAAGGAGAAGAAGTACAGCTACAACAGCAGTAAATGTAATATTGAGGAGAAGATGGAATTAGAAGAGGAGATAAGCTTGAAAAGAGCATCCGTGGCGGAGACATCTTCATCGGAAGGGATCCTTTTAGACGAAGCAAACAGCTCATCCTTTTTCGCTCTTCATTTCTCATCGTCTCTTCTCGACGATGATCATGATCATCTTTTTTCAAACTATCCTCATCGTCATCAACAGCTAATGCCTTATAACAATAACACTCCATTTCAACTCCCAGATTTCCCTCTTAATGATCATCTAATTTCTATGAACGAAGCAGAGATAATGTCAATCCAACAAGACTTTCATCAATGCAGAGACTCAATGAGCGGGACACTTGACGAGATCTTCTCTTCTTCCGCCACCTTCCACCTTTGATCATCCACTTCTTTTCTCAACTTAATTACTTACCAATTTATATTCTCATACTTACTTCATCTCTATAAATTTCTATTTTGATTTTGCTTATATTGGTTTGACTGATTAATTCAAATTAAGGGTGGAGATTTGTGGAGTTATTTTTTCTACCACAAAAAAACAAATATATTGGATTATTCTTTCTGTTTTTTTTTTCTTTTAGGGTGTGCATGCATGTGATGTCGTATTAGCTTACTAGTTACTTCCTACTTGAGAGTTAAGACTTGGTTGGATTTGTACTTGCTAGATGAAAAATGGAATTACATATTTCTTATTGACATTGTTATGTCTTTCTTGTGGGCCGATATATCTAAGGAAAATTAAACTATCCAAATCGCAGTTTTTTGTTTGTTTGTTTGTTATGTATATACAATACAAGCTACAGTATTATAATGGTAGCTAAGCTAGGCATTACCTCTTTCTTAATTCCAACTCTATGCGTTATTTCTTCTCATAACAATATAGGCACTGTACGTTTAGTCTCGGGTATGGAAAAATCAGTGGTTTTATTTTTCTTGTTTGATAATTACTTAAATATATTAATTTGAAGAAGTATTGAGGATTATTTAGATGCGTTTAAGGATGATCTACTATAATTTAGATGTTTATACATTCATACAATACAATTTAAATTTATCCGATATTTAATAATATCATAAATTAGTTTATAAATTATTCTAGGGAACCATTGATAAAAGGAAAAATATAAATATATCAGAATTTGTTTGAATTAAAAGAATAAAAAAAGAGAATGGGCCTTCATTAAGATGCGTTAGAGCGAAAAGTATTTAAATCCAACAAAACAAATAAAGCCCATATATAAATGGGCCGCCTATCACTTTTGTAACAAATTAATGGATCCAAAGAAGACGGTCATATGGCCACCGGTCCTTAGCTGCTTCGGTTGACGACGACGAATCTTCGTCTTCCTCCTCCTCTTCCTTCCTCTCTTCCTCATTTTACTTTTTCCTCCCAATTTCTCGCTCTCCTATTCACCCGTTACCTTCGATCTCGCTCTCTCTATATTCGGGAATAAACCCCACCAAGCTTGGCTTAATTCATCTTCGTTTCCTCGCCGATGAGTTCCAATACCGCGTCGTCCAGCGCGGGGGCGGCCGGATCGGGAGATGCTTCCGCCGTCAGGAAGAATTCCAAGCGACCTAAGTGTATTTATCCTCCTCCTTTCACCATCTTATTCCGATCATTTTTCTGCTTTATCGTTGACTCTTGGGTCTTAATCGAATTAGATCAGTTTTCCCTGGACTCGTGATTTAGTCGTATAAATTGCCTTTCGAGGTCACTTTAAGTTGATTGATCATTGTGATCCTTGCTTTAATTTAATTAACGATTCTTAAAAGGTGCATTCTCCAATCTCAATTTGATATCAACTTTGGATTGACTCAAATTCTAAATTACCTTTACCAAAATAGTCGTTAGGGTTTTCAATTCACATTAGAGATTAGGCACCCATCGGCAAAGCTATAGAGATTTGTTCTCCGAAATTTCTTGCAGATTCGAAGTTTACACAGCAGGAGCTTCCAGCTTGCAAACCCATTCTCACCCCTGGTTGGGTAAGATTCCTTTGCAGTCTTTGTTGATGTTTCAGGAATTCGATTTCTGTAGAAGCGCAATTAATGCTCCTTTTCTTGTATTTTTCTACAGGTCATTTCAACATTTTTGATAGTCAGTGTCATCTTTATTCCCCTCGGAGTTATCTCCCTTTTCGCATCTCAGGATGTAAGTGCAACTATCACATTGCTATTCATCAGATTCTCTTACCTATCTCACGTGTATCATCTCCCCTGATGTGTAGGTTGTGGAGATCGTTGATCGGTATGATACTGTGTGCATTCCGGCACCTGCTAGGACTAACAAGGTTGCATATATTCAAGGAGGTGGCGATAAATCTTGTACCCGAGTTCTTACAGTGAGCTCCTTAAGGAGAGCAATGTCAATTTCTTCTTTTAGATTTGAAAAATTCCTGCATTTGTTGTTTACTTCTCTTTTCTCCGCTGGCATTTTTAGGTGACAAAGCGTATGAAGCAGCCTGTCTATGTTTATTACCAGCTTGAGAACTTCTACCAAAATCACCGAAGGTATACAACACGTGTTAGCAATTATGCTGTAGCATGATATTCTTTTTGCATTGTTATATATATTTTGTTTTTGTATCTAGACTAACTGTAAGGCCTAGAACAGAAGGTGTCGGTTTTCTACGTGGAAATCAGCACGGATATCATGGTGTAGGCGGGGATAAGGGCTTATTTGTATCGAACTTAGATTAGTCAAAAATTTGTAGCTCTAATTCATCAACGCTGTCTATGAAACAGGTATGTGAAAAGCCGAAGTGATTCACAGTTGAGAAGTCCGAAATACGAGAATCAAATAAGCGCATGCAAACCTGAGGATGATGTTGGTGGGCAACCGATTGTGCCATGTGGTCTAATTGCTTGGAGTCTTTTCAATGACACATACACATTATCAAGAAACAATGTAAGCCTAGCTGTAAACAAAAAAGGTATTGCATGGAAGAGTGACAAGGAACACAAGTTTGGGAAGAAGGTTTTCCCCAAGAATTTTCAGAAGGGGAATCTCACAGGTGGCGCTTCTCTAGATCCAAAAATACCGGTAAAACTCATACTGGAGATCAGTCCATTTTTTCATGGATGTTGATTGGCAAATCGACTGCCGCCAACATCTGTTTTCCTCTTTTCATGTGTGCAGCTTAGTGATCAAGAAGATCTCATCGTGTGGATGAGAACTGCAGCATTGCCAACATTTAGGAAACTTTATGGAAAGATAGAGACTGACCTCGAGATGGGTGACACCATACACGTTACGCTGAAGAACAACTACAACACTTACAGTTTCAATGGGAAAAAGAAGCTTGTTTTATCGACCACGAGTTGGCTGGGTGGGAAAAACGATTTCCTTGGCATTGCTTACCTGACAGTTGGTGGGATCTGTTTCTTTTTGGCCCTCGCATTTACTATCATGTATCTTGTGAAACCCAGGTACGCACAGCCTTCAATGTAGTGTTGTCATGATGGTATCTCTTCTATGCGAACCTTGAATTTCTGCTAAACCGTAGCTGTTGGACTTTCTTATATTTGCGGATAATAGTATTGTTGTGCATAGAGCCACAGTGTGTGATGCTGAGTGTGTACTTTGTTTCAGGCGACTTGGAGATCCCTCCTACTTGTCATGGAATAGAAATCCCGGAGGTCGATAACAAGCTTGGAGAGAGAATGAGAGCTCAAGTCTGCGTGCATAAATTTTATCCATCCATGTATACAATACGTTGTAATCCTTGCTTGCCAAATGGTTCCTTCGGTGAGACTTAAACGCTACATGCTACTCTGTTGTTGTTCTTAACCAGTAAAATATATTACTTTTGTCCCCAAATCTGCCATTTATATTAATTTTCTAGTCATACATAGATATGAGCTACAAACTACGGACAAAATCGTTACTTTTGTTCCTAGAACTCCGAGTATCAAATCACCCGAAGCAGAAGATTTGTGAGATATTGGCCTTGAGGGTAAGATGGGTCCTGTGGGTGATCAGACGCAGCTCCTGCCTCCCTAACCACTGTGATTTTTCGTCCAGCCATTGTTGCAGCGCTTTGAAGAATCCCTAAGAACTTCCCACTCTGAGTCATCGCCCTGAACATGAGCATGTCATCATAAGTCCTCCTCTCCTTGTTAATCGCATTGCCAATGAGTTGAGATTTCTGTACATTCCTGCTGCGTTGTGCAAAACCTGGAATCCATATTGATGCAATCTCATTTCCGTAACAACAAACTCTGAAATTCCACTTTATTCTAAACAGAGGAAAAGTAACTCTATGTCACCTTTTTCCGCGGAGCTAGCTTTGGAGGGTCTAAGATCACGATGTCCCATGTCTCTTCCCTTGACAGAGCACCCTTCATGAACTCTGGCGAATCTTGTTTGAAGAAAACAACCTTCTCTGGATCCATATGGTTAAGAATTACATTCTCTCTAGTGAGCTCCAAAGCAGGTAAAGATGAATCAATTCCTGAGAGTGTTTGATCAACGATTAAACAAGACAAAGCCTAAGGTAAATCAGGGGAAGGAGGAGGGAGATAAGATGTACCCACGACACTGGTAGCACCTCCTCTGGCTGCATTTAATGCAAATCCACCACTATAGCAGCAAAGATCAAGAACTCTTTTACCAGCAGAGATGGTTGATATGAAGTGACGATTTTCGCGCTGATCTGTGTAGAACCCTGTCTTCTGTCCCTCTAGCGAAATTGCATAAGACATCCCGTTTTCCACGACCTGGCGTAAGAAAGAACATCACTCAGCTCACACCCTTGTAATGCTGCCATATTCACAAAGATAACTGAAGAGAGAAAGACCTGACTAAGGCACAACCCATCGTACCATTGATCTCTGAGGGAGAGTTGATAATTGTGTTTATTTGAAACTTTGAGATATCAAAACCATCTTCTTTAAGAACATCAAGAGACGGTCTCCAGTTTATATGATTAATTCCGTCGGTTGATCTTAAGCAACTTTCCACTTCATTCCTGTACTTTTCAAGCCAAGCAGCAGAGGATGCTACAACAGCTATATCTCCATCTACATCAACAATCAATCCAGACAATCTGCAGCCGAGTAACGAGACAAGATCAGAGACGCTGTTATAATTTAAAGTTTAAACCCCAAAAGTGAGAAAAGTTTGATGAAATCAGACACAATGAATACCTATCTCCTTCACTGTTCACAAGACGATAAGCGTTTGTACTAGAGGAGGGGAGTCCCAAACTCTTACGCAGCTGAACTGCGACAGAGAGAAAGAGAGAGATGTTGACCTTGAGGACGAGAAGAAGCAATTAGGGAAGAAGAGAAGAAGAGGGAGTGACGGAGGCGGGAGGGAAGGTGGAGCACAGCGAGCATGACCATTGTCGCGCATTTCTTAGCTACAACTTCGCTTCGATTGGCTTTACACATAAACAGGCTAATGGGCCACATGTCACCATTCTTCATATCTTTTATTGGGCTCATTTTTTTCTATTGTCTCATGCTTTAAGCCCAACTTTGGTTGGATTAGCTTTACACATAGACACGCTAATGGGTCACATGTCACTATTTTTCATATATGTTATTGGGCTCATTGTTTTCTATTGCCTCGTATGCTTTTAGCTCAATAATATACCGCTTTTAGCCCAATAATATATCGCTTTCAGCCCAATGTTATTCACTTTTAGCCCAATATTAATTCACTCCAAAAAATACATCCAGAGTTGAGGATTCTATTTCTATCAGTCTAAATAAGAAGGAAATTTGGTATGAAATTCATGCCTAGTTTTCTCGAGTAGGAGTATTGTGTCTGAACACAAGGAAACTAAACGGATCATTTGAATAGTTCGAATGAAGTAATTAAGTATTTTGAATGAGTAAAACAGTATGTATACAATCCATATTTATTGACCAACTTCGGCAAGTTCAGCAGTATCAGTATCCCGTTCTCTTTCGCCGCCTATTAAGTTTAATATGTTCTATCCTCGGGACTTCATATTAAGTAACAAAAGCTTTGAAGCCCAAACTGTTTCTTGAATACAATACATATATCATCATCATATGTAGTGTTGCCAACTTGCCATCAACTCGAAACAGATACAAAATGAAGGTGTAGCCGGTAAGGTAAGCGAATGTGATTCTCAACCAAACCAAATCCAATCATATCATCGCCTTCTACTCCCTCGATAATCTTCCTCGCCCTCTTTATCCTTCAATAGACCCAAGAAGGCCAGAAAACCAAAGAAGAAGAACCCACCAGACCAGTTGCCTCCACCTCCTCCTCCTCCACCTCCATCTCCATCATCTCGCGGTGGGAACCCGTCTCCTCCATCGTCCAGGCTTGGTGATTTCTCCTTAGCTGACATTCCAACACACACACAAAAATAAGAGTCCTCTTAGACAACCTCCAAACCAGTTATGATAAGCTAAATACACCTGGAAATCTCTCTCTGAGAGTTCATGAAAAATAACAAACAAATACATCTTGACTCCCAATTCATTGTTTGGATTCTCATTAGAAGGTTCCTAATCACTAAGTTCTAGCAGGAGTCTCTGAAAAAGCCTACGAGGACTTACAGTGGACAGGAGCCTGAGTTATGGTTGGGGACTCTCGAGTAACAGTCTGTGTTTGTCCCTCACTGCATTTAGCGTTCTGCAACGGAGTTAACAAACAAGTACAATATGATCAAACATATCCCTACCAATAAAATCATCATTTTTGCAATATTATACACCAAATTAAAACGCATGCAAAGAGCAAAGCGCAAATTCAGAGACTTACAATGGCCGAGTGACATATCAATAGAGATTTCCTTCGGCTTCCAATCCCGGAGCTCAATCCCACCGCACTCAGTCTATTTTGCCTACCCAGCGATCCTGAAGTATGAAGCTTGACCTTAATCCTCGGATTTTCTATATCCAACACAAGCTAGATTTATCCTCTTTGTCCAAAATTGGTATATATAATCAGTAAAGTTTCATGTTAAAAGGTTTAATCAACACCGAATATCGATTCGACCCCTCAGGAACTCAAAAGAATTATCTTTGAAAATCATAAGGGAGAAAAACGCAACCCAGAGGACAAAGAAAGCGTACCATTAATATTGAGTGAAAGCGGAGAAGATTGGATTATAGACGCCGACATAACCATGGCTAAAAGCAGCAGCTTGACGACGGGAGAGGAAGCGGAGAGAGAAGTCCTGAGAGATATCATCGTTTTATTACCTACGCGTGCGTGTACTGAAATTTCTCAACTCTCATCCGATAATCAAGTGCCACGTGGGAATACTTGTATCAAATTTCGTTTCGAGTCCTTGTATTTTCTTAAATGTTTTTTCTTTCGAGCTCCATTTACATCATTAATCAATTGTGTACATTAATACATAAAAGGCTATGAATTGAAGCATCTTATCTTATATAGCTTAAAAGAAACAAATAACCCAAAGTCATTGGATTGATATATTTTATTTGAGACAAAAAGAGTCTCTCCTCTCTATGGATTTGGTGATACAACAAAGCTTTAACAACTCATAATAGATTTACAATAGAAGAAGAAAGAAAGAAAGAAACTCATTCATAAGAGAAAGGTGTCATAAATAGAAATTTAGTTAAACAGGGACTGGCGTTGCTTCATCAAGTGCAACCACACCAGGAAGCACTTTGCCTTCCAAGAGCTCCAAACTTGCCCCACCACCGGTCGAGATGTGGCTCATGACTTCCGCTACTCCCACTTTCTCCACTGCTGCCACCGAGTCTCCTCCTCCTATAATTGTTGTTACTCCCTTTCCGCTTAGCTCTGCTAGTTTATTAGCAACCGCCTGCCCACATTCATCATTCCCCACATGTAAGGTTCGGCATTATTATTGCCACACTTATTACTCTATACTATTCTTATTTCTTACCTCAGTTCCTTGTGCAAACTTTTCAAATTCGAAAACTCCCATTGGTCCATTCCAAATGACTGTCTGTGTGGTATCCAGAGCTTCGTTGAAAGTCTTCACCGAATCTGGACCAATGTCCAATCCCATCCACCCATCAGGAATGGCTGATGCCGGCACAATCTACAACAATCACATCACAACACACAAACATCAAATACAGTCCTTATACACAAATCATCTTTCTGTCTTTTCGTCAACAACAAGGCCAAGCTTTTAGCAACAATCAATGGAAATGGACCTTGCTATTGGCATCAGGAGCGAATTTGTCAGCAATCACAACATCTGTTGGTAACAACAGAGAGACACCTCTGGCCTTAGCCTTGGCAAGGAGTGAGGTAGCCAATTCAAGCTTGTCTTCTTCAACAAGGGAAGAGCCAACTGAAAGACCTTGTGCCTTGTAGAATGTGAAGATCATGCCACCACCAAGCAGAAGGATGTCACATTTCTCAAGAAGAGACTCGATAACTCCAATCTTGGATGAGACCTTTGAACCTCCTACGATGGCAGCAAATGGTCTCTTTGGGTTTGAAACTGCACCCACAAGGTAGTCCAACTCCTGCAAAAAAGGTGAAGCAAACTCACCGGATTACGTAAATTCCAATGAACAACTTATAGTAGAAGAAAGCTTGGATTCCACAGAATCCCTAATTCTTATATTCACAACTCAATTCAAGTCAATGGACCCCTCCAAACAGCAGTTGAGAAAATACTTGATCCTTGAGTTTAGATTACCCTCAGGGAATTTAAAAGATGAACAAACAATCAACTTATTTCATGATCATTCATATGTATAGTCTACTGTGGCATTTGACTGCTCTATATAGTCAATTGTCAATTAATAAGAAAGGTTGTGTATCAAAATGTCACCTTTTGCAAAAGGAAACCAGCAACTGATGGCTTCAAGAACTTTGTGACTCCCTCTGTTGAAGCGTGTGCTCTGTGAGCAGTCCCAAAAGCGTCGTTGACATATAGGTCAGCTAGAGAAGCAAGCTTCTTAGCAAACTCCGGTTCATTTTTCTCTTCCTCCTTGTAAAACCTCACGTTCTCAAGAAGCAAAACTCCACCTTCTGGAAGAGAAGCCACCAAGCTTTCCACTTCTGGACCAATACAGTCGTCAGCTTTCACGACCTGCAATTCACCCCTAAATGCCTCAACAGATTGCCAATAAGAAATGATAGATTCAGATCAATAAAGAATTATAATTACCTCAATTCCAAGGAGCTCGGACAATCTGGGAACAAGAGGGGCCAAGCTGAACTTTGGAGTGACACCCTTTGGCCTTCCCTAAGAGATCAAAGGAATTGTATTGTAAACACTTGCCGAGTACAAGAAACATGTTCGATTTGAGTTCATTAGAGAATGTTTGGATTCAGATTAGGAGAGGGGTAAGGAACGTACCAAATGGGTGGAGAGGATGACCTTAGCGCCATTCTCCATCAGAAACTTGATGGTGGGAATGGCAGCACGGATTCTGGTGTCGTCAGTGATATTCTGGTTATCATCAAGAGGTACATTAAGATCAGCTCTGACGAAGACCTTTTTCCCTTTCAAATCAGCTGAAGTCAGATCTCCAACACTCTTCTTCGCCATTGAAACTACTCCCCTAGTGCCCTTTCCGCGCACGGACTGGACCTTGGAGGCCACGTGGACGGAGAAACGCGAGTCAACGACGGCGGAGAAGCCGAGGCGACGTGCAGAGACACCGGTGGAGGGGATGGACAAGAAGGCAGCGGGGGAGGAGCGGGTAGCGGCGGCACCACCGGTGGACTTGATGATCGAAAGGGCTGCAGTCGCGGCGGTGGAAGCCATGTGGAGTCGACGAATAGAGAGAGAGAGAGTGTGAGTGACAGGGAGATGGAGAATGAGGAAGAAGAGTGAGGGTTGGATGATATTACAAGTTTCTGGATTTCGTCTTATCGTTGATGAGAGGTTACCATAAAATCATAATCTTCACTTCCTCTCTGCTTCCAATTTGGGCCACACTCACAAAGATCCTAACTTTGATTAAATTCTTTTTTCTACTTCCATAAATGGTAAAGAGACTTAAATATTGACTCAAATGACAAATATGACTAAATTAAATGGCTTCTTTGCAAAATGAGATAACTTTAATGGGCTTGTCTCTCCAGCTCAACGAATTCTGGATATTATACAAATCTTTTTTGGACATTCAGGCGAGAACCACCTCTAATGGCATTCTCTCCGTCGTCTCCTCCATGTCTCCGATCGCTTTTGCCTTATTGTCCTCCTCCCTTTTCTCGCCAATCCGAATTTGTTATTGCTCGTGTACAGTGGACTATTTTTGGGAGTTTTGGGAGGCATGAGCTGCGGAGGCCGAGGGCACTCAGCGAATGGCGGGAGTATGAAGACGCTGTGCAGAGAAAAGATCTTTCTGGGGCTCTTAGGTTCCTTAAATCCATTGAAAATCGTGGTGAACAGCCTGAGGCTATCGATTCTACTGTCGCTGCTCCAAGAGGTTTGGGCCATCTTGAATTAGAGATGGATTGGCAGGTTTTAGATGCGTGCTTGAATGCAGATGATATGAGACTTGTTGGCAGTGCATTTAGGTTTCTAAAGGAGAGAGGTTTATTGGCCAACTTCGGCAAGTTCAGCAGTATTAGTATTCTGTTTTCTCTTTTCTGCCCATCAATATTAATTTTTTTGGCGTTTGAGCGAGATCGAGTAGTTGAATTTAGGTCTTTTGAATTCCAAGTAGTGGTTTTTACAAACCTTTTTGTCTCGAATTCCTTGCTCGAGCTCATTGTCTCAACTTCTGTTTAAATATACAGTAATGTTCAGCTATGTGTCACTTATTCTTTAAACAGAAGCTGGCAAGCATTTAAATTGGTTAATTGAATTGTTTCAGAGGTTTGTTACCAATTTATTTTGCTCATTTAAAGTGATTTACTCCTTTGTATTAGTGTGATGCAGCTTTGGAGGGCACAAGAGAGGTTACACCTACTGTTCTGAAGTCTGCAACTGGCTTGGAAGGTCTCTAACTGAAGTTCCTCTTTTCAATTATCTTTGATTACTGGGTTACATTGGAAACTTATTTTAAGTTTTTATATGGATTAGTGACTAAACTTTCACCGAAGAAGTGGGGACTTTCTGGTGGCTCTAGCATTGCTCGGGCTGCTTTTCTGGGTGGAACCTCCTATCTTCTTTCTCAGGAGATTGATCTGCGGCCAAACCTTGCTGTCATTTTGGGTCTAGCTTATATGGATTCCGTTCTTCTTGGTGGAACCTGTTTAGCCCAATTATCATACTACTGGCCTCCACATAAGCGTAGAATCATAGTTCACGAAGCGGGTCATCTTCTTGTAGGTAGAAAATCAGTGATCATCACGTAACTAGTATTTTTTTATCGATTTGTGGTTAACAGTTGTATTTTCTCTGCTATGCAGCATATCTCATGGGCTGCCCAATCCGTGGTGTGATATTGGATCCGATTGTTGCCATGCAAATGGGGGTTCAAGGACAGGTAGTATTCAGATGTACTGTAGTATTATGTAATGTTATCTTTTAGTTCTGTGATTCTATGTACCTCTTAGCTACATATGGGACCAAGTGATGAACTGGATTTTCATGTACTTCCGTAGGCTGGAACCCAGTTCTGGGATCAAAAGATGGAGAGGGAGATTACTGAGGGGCGACTTAGTGGTAGCTCATTTGATAGGTGATTGTTATTTAAGGTGTTGTTCCTGTTTTTTTCCTGTGAACTTTGTTGTCTCATTCACAACCCTAATGGTGGTTGAGTTTCTCTTAGGTATAGCATGGTTCTCTTTGCTGGTATTGCAGCTGAAGCTTTAGTTTATGGTGAGGCTGAGGATGGGGAGAATGATGAAAATCTTTTCAGGAGCATCTCAGTCCTTCTGGAACCACCATTATCTGTGGCTCAGGTCAGGTGTAGTGAAAATTATATATCTGGTGCGACTAAGCTATGTGCTTCCACTTGTCTTGCACAAGTGTACAGATTGTGAAGCTATTCTTATACTGGTGCGTTTGAATATACAGATGTCTAATCAAGCCAGGTGGTCTGTTCTACAATCTTACAATCTGCTGAAGTGGCACAAGGCGGCACATAGGGCCGCTGTTGAAGCTCTCCAAGCGAGAAGCCCTCTTAGCGTTGTGATTAGAAGGATCGAGGAAGCTATGTCTTCAAGCAGATAATTGAAGTGCCAGCATTTTCTGTAATTTAACACTCATAAGGACAACCAATGAAATGCTTATCTGGAATGTATGGAGACAGAAGCAGATAAACTCACAATAAACCACCTGAATCCGACTGGAATGGCGATAAGGGGCTCCTATGGTTGGATCCATGTTCAAGTAAGTTAAGGTTTTATTAACTTGGGTAATGTTGGGGACAAGATGATAATGGCTCTCGTGCCTTATTTATCAGTATTTCGAGGTTGTGCAGAAGTAGGGGCCAAGCTTGAAGAAATGGTTGTAAAGTGGCGATCACATGAAAACTGTATTAGATGATATCTTATAATTTAATGCTGATGAGAACAGAAATGACAATGTCACAGATACAGAACATCTGGGGATATTACTATCATTACAGAACACACTAGAAATGGTTGCCAGTGGAGCAGAGCCACTTTTCTAGGATACAACCAAACGAAAGAAAAAAAGATTAGTTTTAAGACTCATCATGATGTTGTTCCTGGTGCCAGGGGGGCATCATCCCCTGTTGCTGCAAGTAATAGTATGGCGGGGAACCAACCATAGATGGTATAGTCCCTTTGGTCACCCCTAACCCTTCTTCTTTCAGGTCGTCCTTGGGGATTATGTCCACCAAGAAATCAAACACATCGGTCCTGGATATGGCGGCGGCAATATCGTTCTTCTGCAAAGTCCTCCTTTTGTTCTCCTCGGTATGGATCCAAGCACGCAGTGTGAGCTCAAGTATGAACATCTCACAAGCCTTGGCAAAAATGACAGGAGCCTCAGCTGAGATCATCCTCACATCTTCATCAGCTTTCATGATCTTCTTGATGCGGGCAAGGGGAAGGGTGTGATTCTTGAAATCAGTGGTGTGCTCGATCTCTTGCATTTGGTTAGCCCAGAACATCTGAAGTTGTTGGTGGTGGTGGTGATGTTGGAAGTGATGAGCTTGTTGGAAAGCCATATGGGCCGCTGCAATTGGTGGGCCATTTTGAGAAGCTTGAGGAGGTACATAATTCATCTCTCCTTGTTGCGCCTGACCTTCTTCCGACTGTTCCATTGCTATCTCTCTCTTCTCACAACACTGCAACACACAAAACCAAAAACAGAGGAGGAAAAACTGAAGAATCTCAGGGATGCTTTTACGTTTAAGCTTGAATATCTCTCTCTACCTAAATGATCTAATGTTCAAAAACTAGGCATGAAGATGGAGATGATGATGATGATGATGATAAGCATGCATCCGCAATTCAGTTCACTGACCAAATACGCTGATCCATCACAGCATTTATTACAACATGAAGATAAACAAAGAATCTCCGAGTTGTAGTGTGGGTGTTTGGAACTATAAACCAAAAAGAAGAAACCAAGGGCATGCACGGCGGAATTCAGATAAGATAAGCTGATTCACATCTGGATTTTGCAAACCAAGCCATCAGGAGTGACCAAAACATGTTTTAAAAGGACGAGAGAAACAGAGACATACCAGTGAAGTGAAGTGAGTGAAATGCCGTGAAACCCTAAGAAAAACGGAAGCCAGGAACGAAGCGTTATATATAGTTGCAAAGTGAGTCTATGCATGATTGACACATCAGATTTTTTTTTTCTTTTAAGCCGTATCATTTTTATTCTAACGTATCTACCAATTAAAATAAAACATCAATATTATACACCTCAATATTAGACTAATTTTAATCAAAATCAATATAACAAATATAAAATAATATAATTTCATCATTTACAATATGTATCCAATAAATACATATTTTATATAAAAAATAAAAAATATCCAAAAAATATTTATCACATCATTTTCTCTTTCAAATAATATATAACGGTTTCCATTGGATCCCTTACTTCCATTAACCTCTTCGGTTTCCAGCTGCAAAGACCTTTGAATTGGAATGCAGGAATTCTTCTTCTTCTATATATATATCATCAATACATTTTTGGATATTTATGTGCATTGCAGAGTTGTCACTACATTGCTAAGCTATCTTCGTACTGCTAATGCAAAAGTATCATCTCCCATACAAACCCCTCTTTTCTCCACTGGAAAATTGTGTACAAGTTTTAATCTGTGAACAATTTCTTGTGCAATTTTCTGTTGAATTTGATATGTTTATTTTATATATAATCTGACTGCCATTGCTGCTGGAAAATTTGGTCTTATGTAGAATTTTGTTACATGTGAGTTGATCTGTGAGCTTCTATTACAGTTCTTGATAAAGTAAAAGGTTTCCTTGGTATATTTGGCTAAAGCCTAAAGCTAATGAACGGTTAGAGCTAGAAACCAATGTTTTGTGGGTTTCTCTTTCTTTGTTCTGGTGATTCAGAAGCATTTAATATTAGAAGCACTTACAGGAAACGAATCTCAAGTGACTGGAATGGTATGATTTCCTTACGTTTTGTTTTCTTACCAGATAAGCAATGTTGAGTGCAATTGAGACTCAGTTGCATTTCCAAATTAAGTGTTGTTTATAGTTCCCAAATTTTAAGACTTAATTGGTGCTCCGTGTGGCTGATCTCCACACACCAAATGGAGCCATCTGTTTGGCTTCTTAAAGCAGGGAGCAACGATGATTAATTATCTGATTAATAACCATGTAACGCTTATATATATAAAAACATTACTAGTACTGACTAATCTGCTATATGCATAAGAAGATAGTTCTTTTAAGTTGTGAAAGGCAATTATTCATATATCCCCAAAAATCAATTAGAAAATGGCATGGCATGATTACACTTTAAAGCCACGCCACTAACCTCTCTCTGATGTAAGATTTGATCAATAACGTATAATTAATATAAGTCTCATTTTTCATTATCATCATCCCTGTATTTTAATTTATGAGGCTTAATTAAGTCATCATAAAATAAAAAGACGAGCTTGTGTGTAATTGTATGTTTAGCACTTCTTCATCGCGACGTCGTGTTGCTTGTCTAACTCCACACGTGCCTGCCTTCAACTCTACACATGGCACATTTTTACTTAATGATCTTAATTAATTGGGACAGTACTGAATATTCACAACAGAATTGTGGATCCTCTTTGACTCTGATAATACGAAATGATGCAGATGAAAAGCATGCAAATAAAAGATGTTGAAGAACAAATCTCTTTGTACCTAGCTTGTCATCATTAATTAGGTTTCAAAGACTCCGAAATCAATATGAATAACACTTGAATTGGGAAGAGTGGAAAGGCGAGGATACTTTGGTAAATGAGGTATAGAAGCAAATCGAAAGATATGTAGCTATGTGTGTACGTATTACATAAGCAGCGATAGAGTAATAGTCAAGGGGTGCAGATAAGATAAACATTGTCGTATTTCTGTAAACGAGAAATAGTCAAGAAAAGATTAACGTATATTATTAGTCTTTGTAAATAATAAATGGGTCAAAAAGAGGCAACTGACTGACTGGGTGGTGTCAATGAATATGTCTCTTTCGATTTCCACTTGTAATTGACTCCCAAAACCTAATCCCATGGTGCTATAACTAAATTACAATAAATGAGACAGAGAGCTTACCCACATGCCAACATTTTTATTATTGTTTGTTTTATTATGTAAGCAAATCAAAGCTGTTCAATTATTAAGTTAATTAAACCAACCATATAAATAAATAAAACCATAACATTCGTCGACAAATATGGTTTGCGCTGGATCCATCTTTAATCTTTTTGGTCGTCGACGATGCCGAGTTTACCAAGACGCTCTCTCAATCTCTCCCTTCTGCCTATAATACTAATAGTCAAATTAATCGTGGAGATAAAACAATATTGTATAATTGAACTCCTTGCAAATTTAGTAAACAAGAATTAAATAGTGAAAGAAAGACATAATTAAATGGTTAACACCCCTTATCTTAATTAATTTATATGGAAAACATGGTCGTGGTTATATTATATTATACTTACACTACGTAAGTTTGTTTGTATAATCTTTTTTTTCTTTTCCAAACACGAATATATTAATAAGAAAAGAGGTAAGTTGGTTCGGTTACAACCAAAAAAGAAAACTAGGAAAACTAAACCAACTTACCTCTCTTCGGTTTTAGTTTTCCTAGTTTTCTCTTTTGGTTGTAACCGAACCAACTTACTTCTCTTCTCATTAATATATTCGTGTTTGAGGTGTATTGCAGTGGTAAATCGTGGATTTGAATCCACACATGAACCGATGTTAGAAAATCACATGGCGGATTCTCTTCCCATCTTTGAACAACCACAAGACAACCATTGTATGTGATCGGTTGTGCTTAGATTGAGTATCTAAGCACAACGAAAATTCAGAGTTTCAAGCCTCAATGCTTATGGTTGTTTATCGGATTGAAAATGGAGAAAATTGGACATGCAAACCATATATTCGTACATAACTTCGAAATTTAGGGTAGTGTGGGGTTTAGATTTAGGATTAGAGTATAATCTTTTGCAAAAATTTAGTATAAAAGAGGGAACTGGCAACAATCGGAGGTTTTGGGTGTGAATTCCCATAATAAAAAAGATAGAATAAGCTGAAGAAGACGTCAAAAAAGGAGGCAAATGTGGTGTGGATGATGTCACTCAATGAATAAGTCCACCGGTTGGTTCAAAACAACCGGTAAATTACCAAAACCTAATCCGACGTAACAATGGCTTAGTGGTGCTCAGTGCCCATTCACTCTCTCTTCTAGCTAGTTTTAAGGATTCCTACACCTCTTTTTTTTCTATTTAGGTTTATTGGATAACTAAATTACAATAAGAGACAGAGAGCTTACCCACATGCCAACATTTTTATTATTTTTATGCCAAAATGATAAATAATAAAAATCTAGGCTGTTAAAGTTAAGAGACCAGATTATAAAACTATAACATTCTCTATGTTTAACAGACAATTTTGGCAACTTGGTTAGCTCTGGATCCATCTTCTTCTTTTTTGGTCGTCGACGATGCCCAGTTTACGAAGATGCTCTCCCAATCTCTCTCTCGCACTTTGCTTTCTCTTCATCTCTACTTTATTCCTTGTGGTTCGATCACAAAACCGAACCAGAGGCAGAGCCACTACTGATCCCGACCAAGGTCCACTTCCCAACTTCCTTTTTTTTTTTTTTTTTTCCACCTATTTTTGGCAAATTCTGATACTTCTATAAGGTTTTCAAATGAAATTATTCTTATGATTCAAAAGAAACGAAGATGACGATGATGATGACAGCTTGTTTATTTTTCTTCTATAAGGTTTTCAAATGAAATGGTTGGAAGTAAATGAATCATTAAATTTGATTAATCTCAATTAACCCAATTAATTTTGAATGGAATGAAATAAATTGTAAACGATTCAGCTCGGGCATTGAACAACATATTTCGGACGTGGAATATAACGGCGACAAAGGATTGGAACATTAGCGGCGAACTTTGCACCGGAGCCGCCATATCCGACGATGTCAGCATCGACAACTTAAATTTCAATCCCCTCATCAAATGCGATTGCTCTTTTCAACCCTGTCGCATCATCGCTTTGTACTTCTCTTTTTCTCTCCCTCCCTATCTCTTTGCCTTCTACCTATTCGACGCATTGCCTCACCCATTATGACAACTATTCTATGTTATGTTACACAGGAGAGCTCTTCGTATGGATATTGCGGGACCAATTCCTGACGACCTCTGGACTCTCGTTGACATCACTAATCTGTACGATTCCCCACTCTGCTTCTTCACTTGCCTACTTAACAAGGCATTTGCAGTTTATCTTATTCATAATTTGCACTTTGGCAGGAATCTCTATCAGAATTTCTTGACTGGTCCCTTGTCACCTGGCATTGGAAATTTGACTGGAATGCAGTGGATGTAAGGCATTATACCCTTTAATCTCTATATATGTTCCCAGACTACCTTGTAATGTATGCAAATATTCAGTGCCTAATTTATCTTTACTCAGGACTTTTGGTGCCAATGCATTGTCCGGACCACTTCCCAAAGAAATCGGACTGCTTACTGATTTAAGATCACTGTAAGGACTTCTCTTTCATCAGGATTTTATCACTTTTTCATCTGGCTCATTATTTTTCCCAGATTGATTCTAACATACTCTGCTTTTTTGAGCTCAGAGCAATTGATATGAATAATTTCTCCGGTTCTCTACCACCTGAGATTGGCAATTGCAGGAAGCTTGTGAAAATGTATGTGTATGCAATGCTTTGTTCATCATATGTCATGAATATAGTGGTGACTTTTTCTATTGCTTGCATCAACACTCCAACTAGACAATCTTACTTTTCATATAATGTCTTTCAAATAGACTAAACATCCATCCACGAAAGTGCTTCCGAGATGCAGTTAAGTATCTTGGTTTTCATATTTATGACAGGTACCTTGGAAGTTCAGGAGTTAGTGGTGAACTGCCTTCATCATTTGCTAATTTGGTGGACTTGGAAGAAGCGTAAGATTTATATATCTTGTTATAGTCTGGTGGATTGTTATTGTATGTGGCTGCTTATTTGGAAACATAAGCATACTCATAATTGTTTATAAGTTTTCAGTTGACTTCTTTTTTATGTCGTTTCAGTTGGATTAATGATATCCAACTTACAGGTCAGATACCAGACTTTATAGGGAACTGGACCAAACTTACTACTCTGTGAGAAATTTTATGTTCCAGCTCTTCAATTATTCAGTACCCCTTATATTGTTGGTCGCTCAAAAAAAACTATCTTCTATAGAGTAGCGGTTAAAGATCAACACATGATGACATACCATACTATATATTGAAACAAGTTTTACTGCAGGAGAATTCTTGGGACTAGTTTGAGTGGTCCAATTCCATCTACATTTGCCAACCTAATTTCACTGACAGAATTGTAAGTGCTGGATATATGTTCTTTTCTCTTTCACTTCTCCACTTAGGCGTTGTTTTGATGCTCACTGAGATCTAAAATGCAGGAGACTAGGTGAAATATCCAATAGCAATTCTTCTCTTGAATTCATTCGAGAAATGAAATCTCTAAGTGTCCTGTAAGGAATTCTGTTCAGCTTTCGCCTAATCTTGAGGAACTCCTCTAGCTGTTCGCTTTTCTCTGTGGTTTGACAATTTTGTAAATACCATGCAGAGTATTACGGAACAATAATCTCACAGGTACAATACCTTCCAATATGGGAGATTACTTGCAGCTACAACAACTGTAAGTATGAGAAAAGATGACTGTAAAATTTTGTTATCTTAAGATGCTCTTATGTCGTCTTTGTTACTAACCTGAGATGATATACTTTCAAAATAAAGCGCATACAGCTTTGATAATCAAAAGCTATCTTTATTATTTGTTCTCCAGTGATTTGAGTTTCAACCACCTAAGTGGGCAAATTCCAGCTTCGCTTTTTAACTCAAGCCAGCTTACTCACTTGTAAGAATATATTTGTTTTCCCATCACATGTTCTTTTCAAAATTAGCAGACTAACTGAGTATATAAATGAGGATGCCTTCAATTAGGTTTCTTGGAAACAACAAATTGACTGGCTCGTTACCCACACAAAAGAGCCCCTCTCTTACTGCTCTGTGAGTAACAATTATATGTAAAGGAACGTTTATCTCGCACTGGTTACCATCTATTGAAAACGTATCAATAAAATTCAAAATGCTTTATGTGCAGAGATGTGTCATATAATGATTTAGCAGGGAATCTTCCTTCTTGGGTTCGCCAACCAAACTTGCAACTGTGAGTTCTTGGACTATGTGATTCTGTTTCATGGCAAATAATACATTATTTGCTGAAAGTAAAGGTTTTTTTTTATGTGTTATCATGCAGTAACTTGATTGCCAACTACTTTACTGTGGGAGGATCTAACAAAAGGTGTCTTAGTGAATCTTTTGCTTTTCATGGTGTCTAAAGTTCTATGTTATATATATTTCAAAGCATACAACTGTTATCTACTTGCCATATTCTTTATATCGTACTTTGTGTTCTTTGTAAAAGGGTTTTCCCTGGACTGGACTGCCTCCAGAAGGATTTTCGTTGCAATCGAGGAAAAGGAGTATGTAAGTGCATCTATTTGTTGTTTTGAAACTTAATTCAGTTATAGCATTGGCAATGTTAGGATGCATATATTAGCCAATACGTTGATGAAGATGCGTCTCTTTTGATGGGTGCCCAGATTTCAACTTTTCGGTCAACTGTGGAGGCCGGGATATCAGGTCTAGTAGTGGAGCTTTGTATGAGAAGGACGAGGGGGCAATTGGACCAGCTACATTTTTCGTCAGTAAAACGGAGAGATGGGCAGTCAGCAATGTAGGACTATTTACTGGGAGTGGAAGTAATCAATACATAGCTCATTCAGATGCACGATTTGCAAACACTTTGGATTCAGAGCTTTTCCAATCAGCGAGACTCTCCGCATCTTCTTTAAGGTATTATGGACTGGGGCTAGAAAATGGAGGCTATAATGTAACAATTCAGTTCGCTGAAATACAAATACAACGTTCGAATAACTGGACAAGTCTTGGAAGGCGACTTTTCGACATATATGTCCAGGTTTCTACTATTACATTGAGCTTCCTCCCATATTCTTACAAATGCTTTCTCATTCTGCGTGATATTTTCTTGTTTGTCTGTGAAATTAGAGGATTATCATATTGTTATTCTCAAGTAAAGAGAATATGAAAATATATCTGTACTGTAGTAACTTTTTGAACCAGAGAGGATCCTCGACAATCCCTGGAATACAGGAGATTCTTTTGCATTATCCTGTGTAGCATTATAAGACTCAATTCTTCATGAGCTTTTCTTCTCGCAGAAACGAATTCTGACCACTGTATTCTTATTCTTTTTCAGGGAAAGCTTGTTGAAAAAGATTTCGAAATGCAAACAACAGCAAACAGTTCTAATGTTCGGGTAATTCAAAGAGTATATAAAGCAAATATATCTGAAAATTACGTCGAAGTTCATCTTTTTTGGGCTGGAAAAGGGACATGTTGTATTCCTGATCAAGGTACTTATGGGCCGTTAGTCTCAGCTATCAGTGCAGTTCCAGGTATACACCAGAGCCTTTCATGATCTTAGTAGAATCCAATCTTTTTCTCACTACCACCTTTTTCTCTCTGCAGACTTCATACCCACTGTAGCTAATAAGTTGCCCTCGAAATCCAAGGAAAAAATTGGTATTATTGTAGGGACGATTGTAGGAGCAGGAGTGATTAGTATATTTGTTATTATTATCATCTTAGTCATCCGTAGGAAAAGAAGAAGGGCTGCCGATGAAGAAGGTAATTTTAAGCTGTAGTATTACTAAAATATAATTGTGAACGACTGTAACCTTCAAACTGCTACCTTTAACTAAATACTTAAATGCAGTGCTACAAAGTCTGCATATAAGGCCCTACACCTTTAGTTACTCAGAACTCAGAACTGCAACTCAAGATTTTGATCCTTCAAACAAGCTTGGGGAGGGAGGATTTGGACCTGTTTTTAAGGTACGACCTTACACAGAATGTGATGACACACCATTATAGGGAGCTCTGTGTAATAGAAGGTTATGTAAATTTGTTCATTGGCTACATTCTAAAATTATCCATTGGTTCAGGGAAAACTGAACGATGGAAGAGAGATAGCCGTGAAGCAATTGTCAGTTGCATCCAGGCAAGGAAAGGGTCAATTTGTTGCGGAGATTGCCACTATATCAGCTGTTCAGCACCGTAACCTTGTAAAACTGTATGGATGCTGCATTGAGGGAAATCAGCGCATGCTTGTATATGAATACCTCTCAAACAACAGTCTAGATCATGCTCTGTTTGGTATGCTCATGAGATCTTAATTTAATGTGTTATCCTTGTAAGAAACAACTGTTGTAACCTTACACATTGTGAGATTTTGGCAGAGGAAAAGAGTTTGCGGCTTGGTTGGTCACAGCGTTTTGAGATATGCTTGGGAGTAGCTAAAGGTTTGGCATATATGCATGAGGAGTCAAATCCGCGTATAGTGCATAGGGATGTGAAGGCAAGCAATATTCTATTGGACTCAGATCTGGTCCCGAAACTCTCTGATTTTGGGTTGGCCAAACTATATGATGATAAGAAGACACACATAAGTACGCGAGTTGCAGGGACGATGTAAATATCCTAAAAACCTCACATAAGATTTGGGTTGTCAAATGGATGTAAAGCTTACAGTTGTTGAATGTTACATTGCAGTGGATATCTGTCACCAGAGTACGTGATGCTTGGACATCTGACGGAGAAGACAGATGTGTTTGCCTTTGGTATAGTGGCATTGGAAGTTGTGAGCGGAAGGCCCAACTCGTCTCCAGAAATGGATGATGAGAAGCAATACCTCCTTGAATGGGTATATAACTAAAATTTGGACAAAACAGCTTTGTTTGTATCCAATTTTGGTATATAACTTTTAGTGTTTTGGTTTGTGCAGGCATGGAGCCTACATGAACAGCAACGTGATGTGGAACTTATGGATCCGAATCTAAGAGGATGTGACGAGGAAGAAGTGAAACGTGTAATAGGAGTAGCGTTCTTATGCACACAAACAGATCATGCAATACGGCCAACAATGTCCCGAGTAGTAGGCATGTTGACGGGGGATGTGGAGGTGACAGAATCCAATACGAAGCCAGGGTATGTCTCTGAGAGAACATTCGAGAATGCTATGAGCTTCATGAGTGGTTCCACGAGCGCAAGCTGGATAGTGCCCAACACTCCAGATCAGGATCGTTCCAAGTCGCAGTCGACGACGTCGTGATACTGCAACTTAGAAACTTGTGGGCGTTATAATACTATATG
Source organism: Lepidium didymum (assembly GCA_963920545.1). Classification (NCBI taxonomy): domain Eukaryota; kingdom Viridiplantae; phylum Streptophyta; class Magnoliopsida; order Brassicales; family Brassicaceae; genus Lepidium; species Lepidium didymum. Next base: position 24,815,209 of record OY986992.1, on the reverse strand, counting down.
TACTTACTTTGTTTGTTAATATTGAGCCTCTTGCACTGAAAGAAAGAAAGTCAAAACAGAAATAGTTGTTTGTTGTTTGGGTAACTTAAAGCGTACACGCATGGAATACGACCAACAATTATATTAAAGGAGAATATAAAGTTGACTATCTCTCCTGAATGGATTTGGGGTCCCATTGTTTACATAAATATTCCTTAAGATCTACATCATTGGCTTATTTATAAGTGTATAAAGGCCCACAGGTGGTGTGACGGTCGTACTCCGGAGCAGGTAGCCACCATTGCTGAAGTCTCCGTTGACAAAAAAGCAGCTTCCTTATGGCAACGGCACGTGAGATACACGCCCTCTTTACAAGACTGTTTGACAAAGCAGCTGTCTCACCGTCGGTCAGGGCACGTGAGATACACGCCCCTCCTACGAGAGGCATAAGTACGATTTTGTGTTTTTTGGTCAGACCATTTGTTTGTCCCCTAATTCCAAATTAAGCACAAAAAAAAAAATGCAAATCTATTCAAAGTCCTCAAATTAAACACCATTTTTGACCAAATACACAAAGTATCATCTTCGCTGTCATCTAAAGTTCTGGTCGCCGACGATGTCCACTGTACGGCAGTCGGCGTTTCTGCTCCTCACCGTCTGGTTCTTGTGTAATTCCGGTTCGGTTCACGTGGTTCAAGCCCAAAACCAAACTAACGCCACTACTCATCCCGAAGAAGGTCTGTCTTCTTCTTCTTCTTCATTAAAAACACTTGACAAGTTCAATCGATCAGATCGTAGGTCGTTGTTAGTTCTTAAGCTAGTCTTCTGGATTTTTTTTTTTGTTTATATATATATTAATAACTTGACCGGTTGGTTTTAAGCATAATCAGATTTTTAGTGTATAGCTTAATGAAGAATAAGCTTTACAAAAGAAAACATTTGACCTTTGTTGATCATCATCATCAGCTCGAGCTTTGAACTCCATCTTCGCGGCGTGGAGGATCCGGGAGACGAGGGATTGGAACACGAGTGGTGAACTTTGCTCCGGCGCCGCCATCAACGATGCTATCCAAATCGACAACAATGGCTACAATCCTCTCATCAAATGCGACTGTACTTTCAACAATTCCAGAATCTGCCGAATCACCGCTCTGTATGCCTCTTTCCCTCTTTTTTGCACCCAACAAATGTTCGATTCTTTCCTCATCTTTGATGTTTTTCACAGCAAAGTATATGATAAGGAAGTTGCTGGACCTATACCTCAAGAGCTCTGGACCTTAGAATATCTCACAAATCTGTATGGTGTTTTTAGTATCTCTTTGTTATAAACAAGCCTAGCTACAATCAAATGCCTTTTTTTCTTTCTTTATTATAATCAAAATGAGCACATTTCAATCCTCTCCTTCTTTCAGGAACTTGGGTCAAAATGTTTTGACAGGCTCTCTACCTCCTGCAATTGGAAATTTGATTCGAATGCAATGGATGTAAGTATAAGCCTTTTAAACCTTCTTCCTCTTATTGTTGCGCTTAAACAATATTCATACTGCGCTCTTTTATGGTCCATTTCTTGTTTCTCACGCTCAACTGTTTTATCACACAGGACTTTTGGGATCAATGCGTTGTCTGGCCCTGTTCCTAAGGAAATTGGACTCCTCACAGATTTAAGATCACTGTAAGCTTAGCTGCTGCTTCATTGCTTAAAAATGATCATGCCTTCATGCTGCTTCAGGAGAATTTTGATGGTTCTTCATACCCATATATTTTGTGCAGTGGTATTAGTTCAAATAACTTTTCCGGTGCTATACCTCCTGAGATTGGGAATTGTACTAAACTGCAGAAATTGTGAGTATGTCAGTCAAACCCAGAAAATTCTTGAGCAATTAGTTTTTTTATTTGATTTATTTAACTTCCTTACATCTTATTGCAGGTACATAGGAAGTTCTGGACTCAAAGGAGAAATACCTTTATCATTTGCTAAACTTGTAGACCTGGAAGACGCGTAAGATCTATAAGCTTTACTATGCATTTTATCGTTGGGTTTCTACATTTTGTAACTGAGTTATTACCTTACATTTTAGTCTTGCTAATCTGGATGATTTTTAATCTTAATTCTGTACCAGTTGGATTACGGATCTGGAAGTGACAGGTCAGATACCAGACTTCATAGGAAGTTGGACCAAACTTACTACCTTGTAAGAAGATTTCACTGTTACAGAGTTATACAATATATTTCTTCGTTTGTTATTAGTGGAAAATTCCTCATTGCATTTAATTTTAGAACTAAATGTTTCGTACATGTTTTGCTGTAGGAGAATTCTCGGAACTGGTTTGAATGGTCCGATACCGTCATCATTTTCCAATTTAACTTCTTTGACAGAACTGTATGTATCAGAATCATTATTGTTTACTGTTTCTCTTTCTTTCTCTTTTTTCACATATACATATCCATATTCTAAATGTAGGAGGCTTGGTGATATATCCAATGTAAGCTCTTCTCTTGAATTCATTAAAGACATGAAGTCTCTAAGTATCTTGTAAGGCAGCTTCGATTCAGCTTTTATTCCAACTCATGATCAGATTAATGTACTGTTGAACAGTTTCTCTTTCCTTCGTATATATAATATTGATATGCGTTGCAGAGTATTTAGGAATAGCAATCTCACTGGGACAATACCATCTAATATTGGAGAATACTCAAGTCTACGACAAGTGTAAGTACATATCTCAATATGTTTCATTGAATGCCATATGAGTTATTTTAGTGGTTTTTTGGTTAAAAGAAAGATGATTTGTGAAAGTCACTGAGAGAATACGGAATAATCATAAATTTCTATTAACAGAAATTTCTTATATTCACTTATTCATTGCTAAATATGAATGGTTTTATGTGTTAATTTGTTATTTATATCTGTCTTCCAGTGATTTAAGCTTCAACAAACTACAGGGACCTATTCCGGCTTCACTTTTCAACTTACGTCAACTAACACACTTGTAAGATGATATGTTTTCTTACTTCTTTTGGATGTTTAAATACAACTGCGTGGATATTTACTAAAATAATTTTTTGTCTTCATATTAGGTTTCTGGGAAACAACTCGTTGAATGGTACCTTGCCCACTCAAAAGAGGCAGTCTTTAGGCAATATGTGAGTAATAAACTGTTTCATCTATATAGGTCATAACGTGTCCCCTAAAGTTTTACAGGGATTTTTAATAGATCCTTGTGATAAAGACTCAAGTTTCGTACACCATTTACTGGCCATTTATTAAAGTAGAATAAGCTTCCACTCTTGATGAACAGATGACTTGAGAAGATAATCATTGTTTTCTTATGCTTTCAGAGATGTGTCATACAATGATCTGTCTGGAAGTCTTCCGTCATGGGTCAGCGAGCGAAACTTGAATCTGTAAATAAACAAAACACTATAGCGCAACTTGAATTCACATGTTTTGCCATCCCTTTAATTTTTTTACATGTGAATTCTTTAGTGTGCTTCATTTCCAGCATGAAATTTCCATTTTGTAGGAAATATTTATTTTTATCATATCTTGGGAATGTTTAAAAAATCATATGTTATTTGTGCAGTAACGCAGTTGCTAACAACTTCACATTGGAAGGCCTTGACAACAGGTGACCTTCATAAAAAACTGATCTTATCTTTTTCTATAAATAGGATGCTAGAATAACTGACTCATCATCTCTTTCTCAAATCTGTTTGATCGTTTTGTTAAAGGGTTCTACCAGGACTTAATTGCCTACAAAAGAACTTTCCCTGCAATAGAGGCAAAGGAGTCTGTAAGTGTAACAAAGAGATAGATTTTTCTCCTTTTTGTCTTGTCTCATGACCAAACACATGGAAAATTCTCAGATATATGATTGAGAGTTATATTGCTTAAGATTTCTTTGTATCAACTGGTGTCTAGATTCTGACTTTGCAATCAACTGTGGAGGCCCAGAGAAAAGGTCTGTTAGCGGAGCAGTATTTGAGAGGGAGGACGAGGATCTTGGCCCAGCATCATTTGTTGTGAGTGCTGGACAGAGATGGGCAGCTAGTAATGTTGGGCTTTTTGCCGGAAGTAGCAATAATATATACATAAGTACTTCACAATCACAATTTGTCGGCACTTTGGACTCAGAGCTTTTCCAGTCAGCACGACTTTCTGCGTCTTCTCTAAGATATTATGGGTTGGGGCTAGAAAATGGAGGCTATACCATAACACTGCAATTTGCTGAAATACAGATTCTAGGTTCTACTTCTAACACTTGGAAAGGTTTAGGAAGACGAAGATTTGACATTTATGTCCAGGTCTGCACTACTTGTTCAAATTTATGCTTTACGAGTCAAGTTTTTGGGTGTCATTCCAAATTTGGTTAAATGAATTCTAAGACCTGCTTTTGCTTTTTCAGGGAAGGCTTGTTGAAAAGGATTTTGATGTACGCAGAACAGCTGGTGACTCCACAGTTCGAGCAGTTCAGAGAGAATATAAAGCAAATGTATCACAAAATCACCTCGAAGTTCATCTTTTCTGGGCTGGAAAAGGAACATGCTGTATTCCTATTCAAGGAGCTTATGGGCCATTAATATCGGCTGTCAGTGCAACACCAGGTAATATGAATTGTGAATTCTTTATTTTTCTGTTCTTAAACTTTCATTATCTCATGATGTCATTTAGTGTCTAAGTGTTACATATATATACATGTCTTCAGATTTCACACCAACAGTGGGTAATAAGCCACCATCAAAGGGAAATAACAAGACTGGTACTATTGTGGGAGTCATTGTTGGCGTAGGAGTTTTAAGTATTTTTGTGGGTCTGATAATATTCATCATCCGAAAAAGAAGAAAACGGTACACAGATGATGAAGGTATAGACATTATGATAACATAAACAAGCCTCTGAGCTGAAGAATTTTGGCCCATCAAATTTTAAATTTCAATATCATCTTTTGAGCTGGTTCATTTTAAAGATCTTATTGTTACTTGTAGAGCTACTTAGTATGGACGTAAAGCCTTACACATTTACTTACTCGGAACTTAAAAGTGCAACTCAAGATTTCAATCTTTCAAACAAGCTTGGAGAAGGAGGATTTGGGCCTGTTTATAAGGTAAGTCCCATACCGAAATGGACTAATACCTTTTAGTTCCTTTTGCTTCTAATAACACATTCAACAGGGAGTCCTCAATGACGGAAGAGAGGTCGCGGTGAAGCTGTTGTCGGTGGGATCCCGGCAAGGGAAAGGGCAATTTGTGGCAGAAATTGTGGCAATTTCTGCAGTTCAACATCGCAACCTAGTAAAACTTTATGGGTGCTGTTATGAAGGAGACCATCGTTTGCTCGTATATGAGTACCTTCCTAATGGGAGTCTTGATCAGACTCTATTTGGTACGCTCAAAATTATGATTTATTGATCCATGCTTCTGTCATGCTAAATGCACTCTTTATGTACTTTTCTATGATATTTGAATATTGCAGGGAATAAGACTTTACATCTTAATTGGTCAACCCGTTATGAGATATGTCTGGGAGTAGCTAGAGGTTTAGTTTATCTCCATGAAGAGGCAAGACTCCGCATAGTACACAGGGATGTGAAGGCCAGCAACATTTTACTTGACTCTGAACTGGTCCCAAAAGTTTCTGATTTTGGGCTAGCAAAACTATATGATGACAAGAAAACCCATATAAGTACACGAGTTGCAGGGACGATGTATGTATCCTCAAACCCTGATAAGCTCGGCTGTTTGTTTGGTTTGTTCATAACACACTCCCATGTTATTGTTGTACCAATGCAGTGGGTATCTTGCGCCGGAATATGCCATGCGTGGACATCTAACAGAGAAAACGGATGTGTATGCCTTTGGTGTTGTGGTTCTTGAGCTAGTGAGTGGAAGGCCAAACTCTGATGAGAACTTGGAGGATGAAAAAAGATATCTTCTTGAATGGGTACGTTCATACTAGTTAAAACTGATTGATTTACTTCAACACTCATTCGATAGTGAACACAACTTTAATGTATGTGATTAATTGATTATGAGTGGCGAGTCTAGGTTGTGTACTTTAGCAAAAAAGGCTGATATGGATTGATTGTGTATTTCTTATATTCAGGCATGGAATTTACACGAGGAAAGCCGTGAAGTTGAACTTATTGATTATGAGCTGACTGAATACAACACGGAAGAAGTGAAGCGAATGATTGGCATTGCTCTGTTGTGCACTCAGACAAATCATGCATTGAGACCACGCATGTCTCGAGTGGTGGCCATGCTATCAGGAGATGCTGAGGTGAGTGATGTCACTTCCAAGCCAGGCTACCTAACCGACTGGAGATTTGATGACACCACAGGCTCATCTCTAAGTGGCTTTCAAACCAAAGACACTGGGGCCTCTGAATCCTTCATGAGCTTTGCGTCGGGGGCCTCCGAGATATCACCCAAAAACAAGGACTCTAAGCCAATGCTTGGATTCAAGATCAAGGAGGGAAGATGACACAACGTGCTACTGTAACTTTGCTTCGATATAGAAATATTTGTGTATAAGACTAAGAGGATCACTCTTTGATTAAATAATTATTATTATTACTTTAAGAATGAAAATATTTTATGTTATAAGCTATATTAGTTAAGTATCAAATATATCATCATAAAGATTTTAAAAACTGCAATACATATAGTAACAATGATAATTGTAGCGATGTCTAAAATAGTTAGCATGTATAATTTCTATAAGATGTTTTAGAAATTTTTGTTTCGTCTTATTTTATTTTATGTTTTTGGACCATACGAAGCTATGTATTATACACACTCTCTATTGATAATTCATTGATAGTGCATAATAAATTGTGAAAAGTATTAAAATGCAATTTTACGTAGGAGTTGTAACAGAAAATGAAAATAGAAAGTAGTTGGTTTCTAGGTGAATCCTTTTGAGTCTTAAAGTCAAAGATGGAGGACGACTTGAAAATCGAAACTTATAGATTTCTACATTATAATGTGATTAATACATTAATATAAAAGTCGATAGTGACTCATAGTTGAGGCAAATTAAGAAAGCCAAGTTGATCTATTACATAATCTTATTAACACAACTTGATTGTGTTATATATATTTGTTAGCTAATTACGACTCGCAGCGCAGCGGCCGGCACCGTTGACACAACAGGCGGTCCGGTCCATATGCGTGAGCTACATGTCCACGCTGTCTGGATTAAGATTATTAACTACTATTTTATGAGTATTTTTCTCAAAAAAGCCACGACCGTTAATCCAAATTGTCAAAATGCATTCTTCGTAATATTAAATTGAAGAAGAAATAAATGTAATTGGTGGATACAAACCATTGACAAATAACAACAATATATATGGAACTCAAACATGAACCAAAGCTAAAAGCTTAATACTCTAAAAAGGCTGAGCAAGTATTGCAGAGAGCAACAAATAAACTCTTTCTTGTCATCTGACCAAGAAAAAAAAGAAAGAAAAAGGCACCGAAGAAGAGTTTGTGTTAATTTGAACAAAAGTAAAACCTCCGTCGACGATGACCAGCCTCCGGCGGTCTCTGTGTCTACTCCTCACCCTCTGGTTCTTGTGTATCTCTGGTTCGGTTCACTTGGTTCGATCTCAAAACCAAGCCAGATCCACTACTCATCCCGACGAAGGTATGTCTTTACAAAATAAAAAAATAGATTGCATTGTGCTCTCTATTTATTAATTCGGATTCTAATTTGATTAAACCAGTACTTAATATCCAACCGGTTAGTTTCAATTTATATCTGGTTCAATACATTATCAGTTTTTCTTTTGACCATTGTGGATCATTATCAGCTCGAGCTTTGAACTCCATCTTCGCGGCTTGGAGGATCCAGGCGACAAGAGGTTGGAACACGAGCGGTGAACTTTGCTCCGACGCTGCCATCAACAATGCTATCGAAATAGGCACCAATGCCTACAACCCTTTCATCAAATGCGATTGTACTTTCAACAACTCCACAGTCTGTCGTATCACTGCTCTGTACACCTCTTTTTCCCATTCTCTTGCACCCCAAGTGTTCGATAAATTATCCCAACGAATGCTTCAATCTCATTTTCGGTGTTGTTGTTTTCACAGTAAGGTTTATGCCATGGATGTTGTAGGACCTATACCCCAAGAGCTCTCGACCTTGGAGTACCTCACAAATCTGTATATCCACCAGATACAACCCACTTATTCATTTTATTTCTTTATTATAAATCATGCACACATACTGAGACTGCAATAATGCCTCTAATGGACCTCAAACTCACATTCTCTCAGGAACCTGGCTCAAAATTTTCTAACAGGCTCCCTGTCTCCTGCAATTGGGAACCTGACTCGAATGCAATGGATGTAAAAGCCTCTGAAACCTTGTTTCTTTTCCTTTTTTTTCTACACGTTGTATTATCGATTTCTTGTGCCTCACCATCAACTCTTCAATTACTTAGGACTTTTGGGATCAATGCTTTGTCTGGCCCTATTCCTAAGCAAATCGGGTTGCTTACAGATTTAAGACAACTGTAAGCTCAGTTTGCTTCTTCATTGTTTCAATACAATAATGTCTTCACATTGCTCTGGAGGATCTTGATAGTTTCATATTTATATTTTGCAGTGGTATTGGTTCAAATAACTTTTCTGGTTCTATACCCGCTGAGATTGGGAGTTGTACAAAACTACAACTACTGTGAGTGTATCTGCCAAATCTACAAGTGATATAATTTATGCCTTTATTTCCAGTCTATTACTTGACTATGGAAACTTAACCTGATATCATTTAGTGTTCACCAACCACTAATTTATTTTTATGAAAATCTTACGTCTATTGCAGATATATGGATAGTTGTGGACTAAGTGGGAGAATACCTTTATCATTTGCTAATTTTTTGGAATTACAAGAAGCGTAAGCTATAATGAATTGTAACATAAGCTTTTTCTGTTAGATTTTAGTTGCAACTATCTTTGATAATAAATTTATTTATTACTTCACATTTTAGTTTTTGCTTTGGGTTGTTTTTTTTGTACCAGTTGGATTATGGATATGGAACTTACAGGTCAAATACCAGATTTTATAGGAAATTGGACTAAACTTACTACATTGTAAGAAGATTTCATTTTCTGGTTCATAATATATAATTTTATATATATATATATATAGATCAAACGTAAATTTAATATATATTTTTTTGAATAACTTATCATAATGTTCTATTATAGATTTTAACTCTTAGTAAAAACTTCTTCGCTGCATCTGAATATCGAACTAAATGACAAGTATGTGTTTTACTGCAGGAGAATTGTTGGAACTGGTTTGAGTGGTCCGATACCATCATCATTTTCCAATTTAACTTCTTTGACAGAGTTGTATGTGTTACATTGTTATAAGAATCATTCTATTTTACTGTTTCTCTTCCTTTCCTTTTTCTCCACATAATTATCATTTTAACCGTAGGAGGCTTAGTGATATATCAAATGGAAGCTCTTCTCTTGAATTCATCAAAGACATGAAGTCTCTAACTATCTTGTAAGGCAGCTTTTATACAACTTACACTCTAATTCATGATCAGATTGATGTGCTGTTGAACTGTTTCTCCCTCCGTCGTGTATATAGAAAGGAACATTGATGATATATATTGCAGAGTATTAAGGAACAACAATCTCACTGGGACAATACCATCTGATATTGGAGAATACTCAAGTTTGCAACAAGTGTAAGTACATACGTCAATGTGTTTCTTCAAATCCACTTAAAGCTTTATCAGGGTCTTTTCTGTAAAAAGAATGAGATGATTAATGAAATTCACCGAGAGAATACAAAACGATCTTATGTTGGTTATAATATAATTTCTCAATCATTGCTGAATAGGAATAGTTTTAACATTTTACCATGTAATTTGTGTCTATTTTTCAGTGATCTAAGCTTCAACAGATTGCATGGACCAATTCCGACTTCACTTTTCAACTTAAGTCAACTTACTCACTTGTAAGATGATATGTTTTTTTGTGAATGTCTATGTACAACTACTTGGATAGTTGTTAAAATAACTTGTTGTCTTCATATTAGGTTTCTGGGAAACAACACGTTAAATGGTACTTTGCCCATTCAAAAGAAGCAGTCTTTAAACAATATGTGAGTAACAAAATGCTTTAAAGGAATTCCAGCTACAAAAGTCCTTATGGGAAACAACACGGTTTAGTGTAAAAGTAACAACGTATCCCAAAATATTTTGGAGGGATTTTTAATAGATCCACCTTATATAGACTACACCTTTTACTGGGCATTTATGCAAATAAAATAAGGTTCCACTTTTAATGACTTGGCAATATAATCATTGTTCTTTTATGTTTTCAGAGATGTGTCCTACAATGATCTGTCTGGAAGTCTTCCTTCATGGGTCAGCGAACCAAACTTGAAACTGTAAGTAAGCAAAACATAATATCTCAACTATCTTCAATCACAGAAGATTTTCTTCATATCCAGCATGAATCTTCTTTATATGATAGGGAATACCGGTTTAGTAAACAAAACTCTTTGTTTTTTTGTGCAGCAACGTTGTTGTTAACAACTTCACATTAGGAGGTCTTGATAAAAGGTGAATTATTAAATATCTTCTCATTGGTTTTGAAATTTAATAAGTTTCTGTTTACTTCTCGTTTCTTTTTCCCTACAAAACGTCTTAAGTATTTTACTTTTTGTTCAAAGGGTTTTATCAGGATTGAGCTGCCTGCAGAAGAACTTCGCCTGTAATCGAGGCAAAGGAATCTGTAAGTGTACCAAAGAGATATTCTCATAACTGTTGTTCTTTATGTGCAGTAGCAAAAACATCAAAAACATGTACAATGTTTGAATATATTACTGGAAAACGGAAAAGTTGTTTTAAGATTATTGTTGTTGACTGGTGTCTAGACTCTGACTTTTCGATCAACTGCGGAGGCCCTCAGATAAGATCTAGTAGAGAACTATTTGAGGGGGAGAACGAGGATCTAGGACCAGCTTCATTTTTTGTGAGTACTGGTGAAAGATGGGCAGCTAGTAACGTAGGACTTTTTGCTGGAAGTAGTAATAATAGATACATAACTACTTCACAATCACAATTTACCAACATAAACTCAGAGCTTTTTCAGTCAGCACGACTTTCTGCATCTTCCCTAAGGTATTATGGGTTGGGGCTAGAAAATGGAGGTTATACCGTAACACTTCAGTTTGCTGAAATACAAATTCAAGGTCCTTTATCTTGGCAAAGTATTGGAAGACGACGTTTTGACATTTATGTCCAGGTCTGTACTACTTGATTGAGTTTTATACTTTACCAGTTACTTTTTTGGTGTAATTTCAAATTTGCTTCTGATGAATTCTAAAATCGAGCTCCTTTTTCCAGGGAAGACTTCTTGAAAAGGATTTTGATGTGCATAGAACAGCTGGTGACTCCACAGTTCGAACAGTTCAGAGAGAATATAAAGCAAATGTATCCGAAAATCACCTCGAAATTCATCTTTTCTGGGCCGGGAAAGGAACGTGTTGTATTCCTATCCAAGGGGCTTATGGGCCATTAATATCAGCCATTAGTACAAAACCAGGTAACATAAATGGTGAATTCATTCTTTGTGTTTTTTCCTAACTTTCATTATCTTGTGATGATATATACTTAGTGTCTAAGTGTTACATATTTGTGTTCAGATTTCAAACCAACTGTGAGTAACAAGCCACCATCAAATCGAAATAATAGGACTGGTACTATTGTGGGTGTCATTGTTGGCTTCGGACTTTTGAGTATATTTGTGGGTCTGATTTTCTATTTTTTCCGAATAAGAAGAAAAGGGTACACAGATGATGAAGGTATAGATGTTATAAGGTCATAAACAAGATTTTGAGCTGAAGAATTTTGGCTCTAAAGATTAAACTTGAATATGATCTCTCAAATAGGCTGATTCTAAGAACTAAATTGTTTATGGCAGACATACTAAATATGGACGTAAAGCCTTATACCTTTACTTACTCGGAACTTAAAAGTGCAACTCAAGATTTTGATTCCTCAAACAAGCTTGGAGAGGGAGGATTTGGCCCTGTTTATAAAGTAAGTTCTATACCGAATAATTGAAATATATTTATACTCTCGAGATACTAGGAAAGAAAACTATATGTAATACTTTTAAAATTAATTTTCTTTTCTGAATAACACATTTGACAGGGAATTCTCAACGATGGTAGAGAGGTCGCGGTGAAGTTGTTGTCAGTTGGATCCCGACAAGGGAAAGGACAATTTGTTGCAGAAATTGTAGCAATTTCTTCAGTTCTGCATCGCAATCTAGTAAAACTTTACGGGTGCTGTTTTGAAGGAGATCATCGTTTGCTCGTATATGAGTATCTCCCTAATGGAAGTCTCGACGAAGCACTATTTGGTAATGAACAAAAATATGACTTATCTATTGTTGCTTCTATTAAGTTGAAGTATTCATTATTTCTTTGGTTTGAATGTGTCAGGAAAAAAGACTTTATATCTTGATTGGTCAACCCGTTTTGAGATATGTATGGGAATAGCCAGAGGTCTGGTTTATCTCCATGAGGAAGCAAGTGTTCGCATAGTACACCGAGATGTGAAGGCTAGCAACATTTTACTTGACTCTGAATTGGTCCCAAAAGTCTCTGATTTTGGGCTTGCAAAACTATACGATGACAAAAAAACTCATATAAGTACTCGAGTGGCAGGGACGATGTAAGAATTCCCAAACACTTCTGGTTTGCAATACAAGTATGGATGAATAACATATATCATTTGTATCAATGTAGTGGGTATCTTGCACCAGAGTATGCCATGCGTGGACATTTAACAGAGAAAACAGATGTGTATGCCTTTGGAGTTGTGGTTCTTGAGATAGTGAGCGGAAGACAAAACTCTAATGAGAACCTGGAGGAAGAAAAAAAATATCTTCTTGAATGGGTATGTCCTTTACAACTTGTTATGTTGTAGATGGCAAAAGTCCGATAATCCTTGTATATTTCTTGTATGCAGGCATGGAATCTACATGAGAAAAGCCGTGATGTTGAACTAATTGATGATGAACTAAGTGAATACAACATGGAAGAAGTGAAACGTATGATTGGTGTTGCTCTGTTGTGCACACAGTCATCTCATATGTTGAGACCACCAATGTCGCGAGTGGTGGCTATGCTATCAGGAGATGTTGTGGTGAGTGATGTAACTTCTAAGCCAGGCTACCTAACCGACTGGAGATTTGACGACATCACAGACTCTTCTCTTAGTGGCTTTGAAAGTAAAGATATGGGGGCCACCTCTGATTCCTTCTCCACGAGCTTTTTGACGCGTGGCTCGGAGATATCATCCAGTATCAACGACTCTAAGCCAATACTTGGTTTCACGGTCAAGGGGGGAAGATAACAAAGACCCTTCTTATGGAGATGTTTGTGTATATGGGAGATTACAATTACATAATTTTTGATTAAATAAAATAATATTTTAATAGCCCTGAATTCGACTTGATCTACAAACAGTTTCCGCTTTTGATCCCTTGTTCTGTAGTGTGTAGATTCCTAGTAGTCTAGTACAATGTTTGTCTTGGAACGCAAAAGGGAATAATCACTAAGATCACTTTTCATAAGTGGTACGACCTAAATATTGCCCGATCCACTTGCAAATAATCTTTTGCTTGTTGTTTTTATTTATAAGTCCCAGACGAAGATGGACGACTTAGAACTTGAAAGTTTGTTTAAAGTCAATGCAGAAGAAAATGGTAGGGGACAACATCCAAGCAAGTTGATAAACAACATTAAAGTCTATTGGCTCATTAAGACATGCACTAATGATTAAGTCTTCCATGGGCTATTGCCTATTGGTACATCGATCTTATCTAACAAAGAAAAAGAAGCATGAGATTGATTTCTGTGGTGGAGTTTAGAAGTAAGAATTTTCCATCTTAGTAACAGTACCGTACCTAAGCTAAAGTCACATGTAATCATGACTCTGCTTGTCGGCAAAATCAATCCCTTTATAAACAATTGCATTGTATCGTATAGTGCAAAGTTGGAAATTAAAACCTCATCAGTCTTGTGAATTTGGATATCTGATGATGCGCAGGCTAAGTAGTTCTCCGTTTCTGCTCCTAGCCATCTGGTTCTCGTCTTTTAGTTCAGTTTACGTGGTTCTAGCACAAAACCGAACACAAGCCACTACTCATCCCGACGAAGGTCTGTCTTTGAGCACTTGACATTATATTCAACACCAATAAAACGTTTGCATTCTATATTGTTATAAATTATATTTAAAATCTTTTTATTGGTGATTATTTTTTTACATAATTAGTTTATTATTTTTTAAAATTAATTTTAATAAATTTGTAATTAATAAATTATAGAAGTGAAATGATAAAGTGTTAAAATTTTAGAAATTTTATATATTTAAATGTTGTCTATTTTTAGTTAGCAAATAATTAGGATGAAACATTATACTATATATTACATAGAAGAGAGTACGAGGAAGTACATTAAGATCGAAGAAGAGATGTATCCTATAGGATTATCAGTTATTAATTAGTTGGTTAGTTGGTAATTAATAATTGATCGTTGTGGTCGTGAAATCTATGTAGCACGTGCTTTGAACTCTATCTTCGCGGCATGGACGATCCGGTCGCCGAAAGATCATGGAACATCAGCGGCGAAGTTTGCTCCGGTGTCGCCCTTGATGATAGTGTTCTCGACAGCAACCCTGCTTACAATCCTCTCATCAAATGTGTTTGTACTTTCAACAATTCCAGAATCTGTCGCATCACCAACATGTAAGCCTCTTTTCCTCATTCTCTGCACCCCAAGTGTTCGACGCATTCTCCCATTATAATGCTTCATTCTCATTTTGGCTGCTGTTGTTTTCACAGAAAGGTTTGTGCGATAAGTGTTGTAGGACCTATGCCTCCAGAGCTATGGACCTTGCAGTACCTCACAAATCTGTATAATTCACTACATACAACCCACTTACCTCTTTTTATTTCTTCTTTATTAATCATATTGAGACTGTAATAATGCATCTAATGGACCTCAAACTCACATTCTTTCAGAAACCTGGCTCAAAATTATCTGATAGGCTCCATATCTCCTGCAATTGGAAATCTGACTCGAATGCAATGGATGTAAAAGCCGCCTCTGAAACATTCTTTTTTTCATACACGTTTAATTAACATTTTCTTGAACCTTACGCTCAACTGTTTAATTACTTAGGACTTTTGGGATCAATGCTTTGTCTGGCCCTATTCCTAAGGAAATCGGTTTGCTTACAGATCTAAGATTACTGTAAGCTTAGAGTACTTCATCATTTAAATATGATAATGTCTTCACATTGCTCTTGGAAGATCTTGATGGTTTCTTATTTATATTCTGCAGTAGTATTGGCTCAAATAACTTTTCCGGTTCTCTACCACCTGAGATTGGGCTTTGTACAAAACTAGAGCAAATGTGAGTGTATTGCAAGTGATAATTTATGTCTTTATTTCCTGCCAAATCATTACTCTTCGCCGACCACAAAAATTCTCATGCATTTAATTAAATTTTGTGATTTTTAAACATCTATTGCAGATACATGGATAGTTCTGGACTCAGCGGGAGAATACCTTTATCATTTGCTAATCTTTTGGAGATGAAACAAGCGTAAGATATCATGAATTTCAATCAAAGCTTTTTGGTTCGATTTTAGTTGCAGCTATGTTTTATAATTTATTCATTACTTCAATTCTAAAATTTTGCCTTGGGATGATTTTTGTTCCAGTTGGATGATGGATATGGAACTTACTGGTCCGATACCAGATTTCATAGGAAATTGGACAAAACTTACTACATTGTAAGAAGATTCGACTTTTACAGAGTTATATAATGAACTTGTTCCATTTGTTCTTGTTTTTATATTTATTGTACAAAATATAAATTAAAGATTTTTTGAAAAATAAGTTATCATTTTGTTGTATAATGGATTTTTCTCTTAGTAAAAAAATCTTCACTACATCTGAAAATGGGACTAAACGACAAGTACGTGTTTTACTGCAGGAGACTTGTCGGGACTGGTTTGAGTGGTTCGATACCATCGTCATTTTCCAACTTAAAATCTTTGACAGAGTTGTATGTGTTTCACTGTTGTCATAATCATTCTTTTTTTGTTTACTGTTTTTTTTCTTTCCTTTTTCTCCTCATAATTCATATTTTGAAATGCCGGAGGCTTAGTGATTTATCCAATGGAAGCTCTTCTCTTGAATTCATCAAAGATATGAAAAATCTAAGTACATTGTAAGAGAGCTTTGATGCGACTTTTACTATCAAATTGATGTGTTGTTGAATTGTTTCTCGCTCCTTCGTGTATTTGATAATTAACATTGATGATCTATGTCACAGAGTATTAAGGAACAGTAATCTCACTGGGACAATACCATCTAATATTGGAGAATACTCAAATCTGCAACAACTGTAAGTACATATGCCAATGTGTTTCTTCAGATCCTCTTAAAGCTTTATCAATGTCTTTTCTGTCAAAAGAATGCATGATTTGGGAAAGTCTTCGAGAGAATACGAAATGATCTTAAATTGGTTATAAAATAAGTTCCCAATTATTGCTATATATGAATAGTTTAATGTTTTGGACATGGAATTTGTGTCTGTTTCCAGTGATTTAAGCTTCAACAAACTACAAGGACCAATTCCAGCTTCACTTTTCAACTTAAGTCAACTTACTCACTTGTAAGATGATATGATTCTTCGTGGATGTTTGTGTACAGCTACGTAGATACTTGTTAAAATACCTTGTCTTCATATTAGGTTTTTGGGGAACAACACGTTGAATGGTACTTTGCCCACTCAAACGAGACAGTCTTTAAACAATATGTGAGTAACAAAATCATTTATAACTCTTCATCTTTAGGAGCCACAAAGTATCCCTTAATTTTTTGAAGGGTTTAATTGATCCTCCTAACGTAGACTCAAGTTTCGTACACTTTTTTACTGGGCATTTGTCGAAGAAGTGGAAGATTTCACTCTTAATGACGACACAAGTTTCCAAGATAATTTTTGTTCTTTTATGCTGACAGAGATGTCTCATACAATGATCTGTCCGGAAGTCTTCCTTCATAGGTCAGCGAAGCAAACTTGAAACTGTAAGTAAACAAAACACAATGTCTCATTGATTTTATCTTCAATCAAAGAATGTTTTCCTTTGTTATATTCGTTAGTGCTTCATCTTCATATCCAGCATGAAGCTTCGTTCATTGTGAATTTTTATTACAATCATATGCTAGGGAATACTAAACAGCAATGTTTGTTATTTTGTGCAGCAACGTTGTTGCTAACAATTTCACATTGGAAGGTCTTGACAACAGGTGGGTTCTTAAATACGTTTTTATTTTTATTTTGAAATGATATTGCGTTTCCATTTTTTTCCTTTGTTGCCCTGCAAAACGTCTCAAATCTCTTTTTTTTTAAACAGGGTTTTACCAGGATTAAACTGCCTGGAGAAAAACTTCGCTTGCAACAAGGCAAAGGAATATGTAAGTGTAACAAAGAGTACCCTTATAACCATTGTTCTCCATGCGCCGTAAGCAAACACATGGACAATGCTTGATGTTCTATTGGAAAAACTATTGCTTAAAGACTTTCTTTATTGATTGGTGTCTAGATTGTAACTTTTCTATCAACTGTGGAGGCCCAGAGATAAGGTCTGTTAGTGGAGCACTATTTGAGAAGGAGAACACGGATCTTGGACCAGCTTCATTTGTTGTGAGTGATGCTCAGAGATAGGCAGCCAGTAATGTAGGAAGTTTTGCCGGAAGTAGCCGTAATATATATGTTGCTACTTCACAATCACAATTTAGCAACACTTTGGATTCAGAGATTTTTCAATCAGCACGGCTTTCTGCATCTTCCTTAAGATATTATGGGCTGGGACTAGAAAATGGAGGTTATACTGTAACACTTCAGTTTGCTGAAATACAAATCCAGGGTCCTGATCATTGGCAAAGTATTGGAAGATGACGTTTTGACATTTATGTCCAGGTCTGCACCACTTGAATAAGCTTTCTGCTTTACAAGTTAGCTTTTTGATGTACTAATATTCTTCCGAAGTTTGGTTCTTATAAATTCTAAGATCGAGCTCTTTTTTCCAGGGAAGACTTGTTGAAAAAGATTTTGATGTACGTAGAATAGCTGGTGGCTCTACAGTTCAAGCATTTCAGAGAAAATATAAGGCAAATGTATCAGAAAATCACCTCGAAATACATCTTTTTGGGGCTGGAAAAGGAACATATTGTATACCTATCCAAGGGGCTTATGGGCCATTAATATCCGCCTTTAGTGCAAAACCAGGTAACATATATGTTGTATTCTTTTTTTCCCCTAATTTTCACTACCTTCTTATAATAGTTAGTGCTTAAGTATTACATATTGTTGTTCAGATTTCACACCAACTGTGGGTAACAGGCCACCATCAAAGGGAAATAACAAGACTGGCACCATTGTGGGTGTCATTGTTGGCATAGGACTTTTCAGCATTTTTGCGGGTGTGGTTATCCTCATCATCCGAAAAAGAAAAAATCGGTACACAGATGATGAAGGTATAAATGTTATATGAACACAAGCAAGCCTTATAAATGAAAAAAATTGGCTGACTTTAAGAACCAAATTGTTTCTGGCAGAAATACTAAATATGGATGTGAAGCCTTATACCTTTACTTACTCGGAACTTAAAAGTGCAACTCAAGATTTTGATCCCTCAAACAAGCTTGGAGAAGGAGGATTCGGGCCTGTTTATAAGGTTAGTCCTACACCAATTGGTGAAAAATCTGTATACTATAAAGAAACTAGGAGTGTATTGCTATACTTCTAAACACAATTTTTTTTTGGAATAACACATTTAACAGGGAAATCTGCACGATGGAAGAGAGGTCGCAGTGAAGTTGTTGTCAGTTGGATCCCGACAAGGGAAAGGACAATTTATTGCAGAAATTGTAGCAATTTCTTCAGTTTTACATCGCAATCTAGTAAAACTTTAAGGGTGTTGCTTTGAAGGAGATCATCGTTTGCTCGTATACTCCCTAATGGAAGTCTTGATGAGGCACTATTTGGTGATGATCTGAAAATGACTTATCTATCTCTGCTATATCAAGCTGAAGTGTTCATCATGTCCTTGGTTTAAATGTTGCAGGGAAGAAGACTTTACATCTTGATTGGTCAACCCGCTTTGAGATATGTTTGGGAGTAGCCAGAGGTCTAGTTTATCTCAATGAGGAGGCGAGTGTTCGCATAGTGCACTGGGATGTGAAGGCTAGCAACATTTTATTTGACTCTGAACTGGTCCCAAAAGTATCTGATTTTGGGCTTGCAAAACTATACGATGACAAACAATCCCAAATAAGTACCCGAGTGGCAGGGACGATGTAAGTAATTTCCAAATCCTGACCTTTAGTTTGCAACGTTATTATGGGTGAATAACACATGACATTTTATATCAATGCAGTGGGTATCTTGCGCCAGAATATGCTATGCGTGGACATCTAACAGAGAAAACAGATGTGTTTGGTGGAAGAAAAAACTCTGATGAAAACGTGGAGGTGGAAAAGAGATATCTTCTTGAATGGGTACGTCCTCGTTTGTCATATGCGAGGAAGTTAGAAATAGTCATGAATGGCAAAAGTCCAATAATTCTTGTGTATTTCTTGTATTCAGGCATAGAATCTACACGAAAAAAAGCTGTGATGTTGAACTAATTGATGATAATCTAAGTGAATACAACATGGAAGAAGTGAAGCGTATGATTGGCATTGCTCTGCTCTGCACTCAAGCACATCATGCGTTGAGACCACCAATGTCAAGAGTGGTGGCCATGTTGTCAGGAGATGTTGAGGTCAATGATGCCACTTCTAAGCCAGGCTATCTAACCGACTGTACATTTGATGATACTACAAGCTCCTCTTTCAACAACTTTCAAAACAAAAGCTCAAGCTTTTCCACGAACTTTGTGAAGCCTTCCCCTGAGATACTATCGGGAAACACCAATTCTAAGCCAATGCTTGGATTCAATATCAATGAGGGAAGATGATAATGTCTCCTCTATCATTTATGTAGCTATAATTATGTATTAATATGGATGATGAATGTTTTCTTGTTTGGCTGAAGGAACAGTTTTCACTTTCATTCAATAAAATAATATTTTAGTAGCTCTGCCTCTGAGATTGTTTGATCTTACGTTACACGTTATGCTCTGTTTTCGGTTTGTGTAATCTTTTAACCTGGTCGTGATGGGCCAGCGCGCATTGTATTGGACTCTACAAAAAAATTCAACTTAGCTCACAGCTAAATGGGCCTAGCCCAATAAGTCTGTTCAAAGCAGCGCCATCAACAATAAATACACGTACTAAAACCCCTGACTCAAAACCCTAGTTCCCGATCCTTGTTTATTCTCGCTTCGGTAGGTTTAGGGTTTTAAGTTTCTCCTCCAAAATGGCTATGTATCTTCTTTACGAATCTTCTTCAGGCTATGGCCTCTTCGAGGCGCATGGACTAGATGAAATCGGACAGAACACTGAGGCCGTTCGGAGCTCCGTCTCCGACCTCAGTCGCTTTGGCCGTGTTGTGCAGCTCACAGCGTTTCATCCCTTCGAGTCTGCGCTCGATGCTCTTAACCAAGTCAACGCCGTCTCTGAGGGTAAATCTTCACTAGTTACTTCGTTCCTTGTTCTGTATATTTATGTGTTCCATTGTAAACTCGTAGGAACTGATTCTTTAGAATCCTCAAATTTATTGCTGTTGTAATGGCCTCATTGTTTTTGGTTCTGTTAAAATACTAAACCCTTGGATTTAGAATCCCCATTTTTCAGTTCTCGTTTAAATCGCTTAAAGTTGAATCCTTTAATATATTCTAGAAAGCGCTTCAAATTTATGGTTGAGTCGTTTTTGCATTCTGATTTTGTTTCGTTATCTTGATTATATCATCGGTCTTTCGCAGGAGTTATGACTGACGAACTTAGAAGTTTCCTGGAGTTGAATCTTCCTAAAGTCAAGGAGGGAAAGAAACCCAAGTTCAGCTTAGGAATGGCTGAGCCTAAACTCGGTTCCCATATATGTGAAGCCACTAAAATCCCTTGCCAAAGCAATGAGTTCGTACTTGAGCTTCTCAGAGGGGTACGCCAGCATTTTGATAGGTTCATCAAGGACCTAAAGGTATGACCTCCTTCTTTGTGTTTAAGTCTTCATGACTTTTTACTTAGTCCATGTGCATTGTGTTCTCATATTTGTTTTCTATTGATGTAGCCTGGTGATCTGGAAAAATCTCAACTTGGTTTAGCCCACAGCTACAGCAGAGCAAAGGTCAAGTTTAATGTGAACCGAGTGGATAACATGGTTATTCAAGCTATTTTCCTGCTTGATACGCTTGATAAGGATATTAATTCCTTTGCCATGAGAGTCAGGTTTGTTTTGTGGTTTCTCTATCATAGTATGTGTTGCCATTTAGCCTGAAAAAGATTTTTAGCTAAACTGTTTGTAATGTTTTATAGGGAATGGTATTCCTGGCACTTCCCAGAACTTGTAAAGATAGTTAATGACAACTATCTTTACGCCCGGGTGTCAAAGATGATTGAGGACAAGTCAAAGTTGACTGATGACCACATCCCAATGCTTACTGAAGTGCTTGGGGATGAAGATAAGGCAAAAGAGGTCGTTGAAGCTGGAAAAGCATCCATGGGTGAATTTTTTGAGCTGTGTTTATTCATATATTTGAGCTGTGTTTATTCATATATTTGAGCTGTGTTTATTCATATATTTGAGCTGTGTCTATTCATATATTGGTAGTTATGAATTAGTAAGTGTTTATATTGACTCCTTGTCTAAAACATTTATTTTCTTCCATCTTCACAGGTCAGGATTTGTCACCTGTTGACTTGATCAACGTTCAGACCTTTGCTCAAAGAGTTATGGACCTTGCGGACTACAGGAAGAAGCTTTATGATTATCTTGTTGCTAAGATGGGTGACATTGCCCCTAATTTGGCAGCTTTGATTGGAGATATGGTTGGTGCCCGCTTGATTTCACACGCAGGAAGTCTGACTAACCTTGCTAAATGCCCATCTTCCACCCTCCAGATTCTTGGAGCCGAGAAGGCACTTTTCAGGTGCTATATCTAGACCACTACTTTATCGTTCTCAAGTTTTTTTCAGTGCTGTATTTAAGATGAACTTCTGTGGTTTTGCAGGGCGCTTAAAACTCGTGGAAATACACCCAAGTATGGGTTGATTTTCCATTCTTCATTCATTGGCCGAGCTTCTGCTAAGAACAAGGGTCGTATAGCTCGATATCTTGCAAACAAGTGCTCTATAGCATCAAGAATTGATTGTTTTTCTGGTAAGAATATTAAATGCCTTGGAGAAAAACTTTGTGCCAAGAGATATGTTGTAAAGGTGTACTAAATTATGTGACTTATGCAGATGGTGCAACTACTGCCTTTGGAGACAAGCTTCGTGGACAGGTTGAGGAAAGGCTAGAATTCTATGACAAAGGTGTTGCCCCACGCAAGAACGTGGATGTAATGAAGGAGGTGATAGAAACTCTGCAGAGCAAAGGTATTCTTCGTAGTTGTTGTTTATTACAGTTAATGCAAACTGAGTCCTCGTTTTTGGTTGGACTGTTTGATTGATTGGTGCCTCGTTTAGATGGGGAAGGCAAGAAACCAGTGGAGGCCTCAGAGAAGAAGAGCAAGAAGAAGAAGGCAAAGGGTGAAGAAGAAGAGGAAGAGGTAAAGGATGTGGAGAAGTCAGAGAAAAAGAAAAAGAAAGAGAAGAGAAAGATGGAAACAGCAGAGGAGACAAAATCAGAGAAGAAGAAAAAGAAGAGTAAAGCTGGAGGAGACGAGGAAACTGACGATGGTCACAGCACCAAGAAGAAGAAGAAGAAGTCTAAGAGCCAAAATGAATAAGGGATGCAATAACATATCAAACCCTGTATTGTATTTTTTTTTTCTAGCTAAAGGTTGGGCGCTTCTTCTTTTCCCTTAGTAACTTGGGATAAACTTTGTTTTGGTCTGAAAACGAATCAGGATTTTGGTAACATCATAATTTTGTCCATCATTTTAGGCTTTGATGATTCTGTTTTTCCGATCATGTCTATCTACTACACAGATTTCAAGTACATTAGCGAAAATAGTTTCACAATACATTCTTTATTGAAAGATGTTTAATTGAATGAACCTCCTAAAACTAGGAGGCTCTTATAAAACAATTGATAGAGATTGAAGAACCAAGTATAATAAGAAATTGTGATGAATGTTAGGTTGATGTGATCAAAGACTCTTTTAACTTGAAGCAACACAACTGTTGAAGTATTGGAATGTTAATCTGCTTTTAACCCAAAATGAGCAAAACAAGAAGAGCAGCTTGGATTTGATTGGTCAGTTGAAAAAGGTAGAATTGAACAGAGGTTGAATTACTTGTGTAAGAATAGAGCTACCTCGTGCAACTAATACTTTATTCATATTAATCAATTGACCAATCACACATTCACACTCACCTCTATATTCTTAGTTTATATAAGCACTTCACACCTCTCACATTTATACATATAATCAGAAGAAATAAATTAGAAACATATATACTTCTCCTGATGATGATGACGACGATTATCAAGTTTCTGGTTTTAGCACTTGTGGTGGTGATCTCTCCGAAATCGGTTAACGCCGAAAAGGATCTGATGATAAGGGAATGCCACAATGCACATGTCCCGACTATATGCATGCAATGTCTCGAATCCGACCCAAGCTCAGTGCATGCTGACCGCTTTGGCATCGCAAATATCGTCATACACTGCCTCCAGTCTCACCTCTCTATCATCACCGAGCAAGTTTTTACTTAATCTAATATGCACATGTATATATTATGATTGTATGCAGCATCAATATAAAAGCATCTTTGTTTGAATTGGTGTAGCAATATAAAGGATCTATCGTCAAAGACAAAAGATAGTGAAGTGAAAGCGGCTTTGGAGTCTTGCAAAGCGACCTTGGCGAGGAATACAACTACAGAACTATTGCAAGCCAAAGCAAGTCTGAAATCTCGTAATTACGACAAAGCCGGTCAATCCATAGACATTGCACTTGGCTTCCCTGTCCTCTGCGAGATTGATCTCTTAAGCCTCAAATTTGAGTCCCTCCAACTGTTTAACCAAATCAATATCTATGGCCAACTCTGTGATGCTGCTATGAGGATCATTGATCGCTTCTAGTCTCATCCTTACCTTCTTTTCTATGTAACGATCCATGGTTACTCTTCCATATTCAACAAATAAAGAATTTCCTCAAGAATGATTTCAGAGTAAAGTTGGGCCTGAGAGATTATTAAATGGGCCGTGTTTCACCCTACAATAATGCTAGATGGCGGGATAATGAATTTTCAATTAGTAAAAGACGCCGTAAAAATAAAATGCCCGAATTTTAATTATCGATCATATGATTTGCATTGAAGAAGATTTATTTCCTATCCAGGTCTTATTACGCTTCTTCTTCTTCACTCGCCATTATTATACCTCTCTGGATCTCTCTTTCCCTCTCTTCTCTTTCTAGAATTTGTGTTTAATTAGTCTACGGTTTTTCTTCCGGAGTATGGCATCGGCGGCGTCGCCTTCGGTAAGGTGGAGAAGGGACATCAGCTATACAGAGACGGCAAGTATAAGGAGGCGCTTCTCTGTTATTCGGAGGCTCTTACGGCTGCTAAGGCCAAACCCCAGAAGATCGCTCTTCACAGCAACCGCGCCGCTTGTTATTTGAAATTGCACGATTTCAAAAAGGTTTGTTAATTTCCTTCGATCTCATTCCCTATTTTTCATTTCTTTTTTCTGTTTAGATTTGATCTTAGACATGGTCAATTGAATTAACGAAAGAGTTCCAATTTTTGGTACAGATTCAATTATTCATTTTGAATCCGCAGCTATGTCTTGTTGTTAATTGAGGAATCACTATTAGTAAGAGCAAAGCTAAGAATTATGAATGTACTTTTGTGCTGTGAAATGGAATCTAGAATCATGAATGTTACAGAGAAAGGCAATGACTTGTGAAATTGTTAAGTTTGCCTATTCAAGAATACTAAAGGGGCTTTGTTATCATGTATTTTGGATTCTTCAGGCAGCAGAAGAATGTACGTGGGTGCTCGAGCTTGATCAGAAACACAAAACACAGCGGAGCTTTGATGTTGAGGGCTCAGACATTAGTCACCCTTAAAGAATACCATTCTGCTCTATTTGATGTCACCAGACTTATGGAGTTGAACCCTGATGCTGAGGTTTATCAGAACCTCGAGACTCGCTTAAGGACACAGTTGGTATACTCTCTGTCTTTGCTATCTTGTATACTAGTTATATAGCCCATTGGATTAGATGAAAAAAGTGTGTCTTTTTTTTTCTTGGTCAAGGAAAGTCCCTTGCTCCAATTCCTGAATCTGAAGCAGAGTTAGAAGAAGATGAAGAAGAGAGTGCCATTCAACAAGACATAGAAGAAAATAAAAGTAGAAACGATGAGTTGAGTGTCCATGAGAGAAGAGATAAGAGGTTTGAGTCAGTAGTTACTATCAGAAGAGATGTAGAGATCCCAGGAGAAGATGCAGTAAACAAGAGGGAAGTTGTTGCACCTAAAACACCAGAGGTTAGAGAACAGAACAGCAAGGAAGGGATGACAGTGATGACTCTCCGCATCAGTACAGATTCCGTGTAAAAACAGTCGGGGTGCGTCTTGTGAAGTGAAAAGGTTGTAGATATGAAAATGAATGGTTGCACAGAAGAGCTGCAAAAAAGCATTAGAAAGCAGACAAGTCATGTTTTAAATAGCCTGATCTGCAGATGGCCTCATACCCCTCACCATGTGAAGAAGGCTCTATCTTGGAGACTGAAACGTATGTATCAGTGTGCTGTGTATCACTACTATTTAAACATCTTGCAATAGACAACATGCAAGTCTTGTCTTTGTCTTTCCTCCGCCTCTCTGTTATCCACCTCTACCACCCTCACTTGTCGGAATGTATGTCTGATGTCGAAGGTCTGAGCTTTGGTTTTAGAGGACGAACCTATAGCATGTACCTCCACCATCGACTATTCCCGGCGGAGCTGAGAAGACTGTACCTCCATCCACTTCGTCTCTTCTGTCTAGTTTATTCTATTTTGGTGTCTGTAGTTCAAAATTTTCCGGTGGCTCATGCCTACCGAGATCGATCTTGCCATCCTCCATCATTCGCCGCGTTCTATTTCCCGGAGGCCCTCCCTCTAGCCAGAGGCAGAATCCCGTTCAGATACTTCGCTTCATCCTCCACCAAGAACCCAACTTGCCCCGCCTCCTTTGCTTCGCGTCGGGATTCTCAACAAGTTATCATAGAGGACGCATCTCAGGAAGCTCGCTTATGGCTCTTCCTCCGACAACCCTTCCGACGGTTGGAAGGTCGGATTAAGACCGCCAATGATTCCGGCGACGGCGCCACTGTCTCTTCCCAAAGAGGTAAGAAGATTAGGGTTTCAATTGGGTTTCATGGGGGCCATGGACATGAACTCTAAATGTAACTAAACCTCCAATTAGATTATGTTTCTTTAGCCCACTAGGTAATGTATTTGAGGACAAATGGATATTTGTGGGCCTAAGACAAATTGAAATTGAAGGTTATAGGATTTGTAGATCCATTACTCTAATTTCTTCTAGACAGAAATTAGATTGTATCGCTCCTTCCTGTTGGGATAAAATTTCGTCTAGAACCTCCGATACGGAGAATTTCAAAAGCTCTATAGCAAAACGAGCTCATTTGGTAGTTCAACTGCTCTATGTGGCGACAGAACTAGGATTAGTGTCGACTCTCAGATTCGAGACTCTTTATCCAACCACTATCGAAGACTTCCAGAGCGTCAGAGTTTCCTCCGCCTGACTTTATCTATTACATGTTTTTAGTATCCTGTCGACTTTGTATTTCATTATTGCAAGTTCATTTTGTAATTGTGATTTCTAATTAATGAATGAAGTTTGATTGACAAAAAAACAACAACATGCAAGTCCAAGTTTAGATACACAAAACAAAGACCGTTGGAATCTTTGTCAAAGGAACTCTCAATGTTTATTGATTGGAAATCATAAGAAAACAGAAAACTTCTGAAAACTATGCTTGCAAGGTAGATTCAAGTTCTGATTTTTATGCCGAGACCTTTTCAAAATAAATTGACCTTTTCAAAATAAATTGTTATGGTTGCAAATCTCGAAATATAGGCTCATGAAGCTGAATATTGATTAAAAAGTCAAACGGATAATTGGACAGAATAATAGTAGTGTATTGGGCAGAGGTTAATTGGCCCAGTAAGGCCCAAGAAAGAACTATATATATACACGCTGCTCTACCGCATTCGTGCACCTCTTTTCTCTCAGTCTCTCCTTCTTCTCATCTTTCCCTAAGGTTAGTGTTCCCTTTCCATCGTTTTTTCTTCGATTCTGTTTCTAGTTCTTCTCTATCGTTACTGTTTGCTTCTATATGTTTTTATAGGTTTAGTAATTTTGTTCCTTTTCATGTTTAGATGACCATGAATTAAGTCTTGCTTTTGATCTGTGTTTATTGCGTTTCATTATTACAACAAACCTTTGATAATCGGCCCATTATCGGCCCAATAAATAATTAAAGAGTCGATCCGCTGGAGGGGAGGAAAGAGTATTTAACAGTTTGTGCCCGCCTTTGCCACATCTGTCGTTCTCGTCTCCGGTAAATCTTTCTGATTTTGTTTTTCTCATTTCTAGATCTCTTTCCTGTTTCGCTTTTCTTTTCGTTTTCCCCCGAGATTTCAAAGTTCCTGGATTATTTGTACTTTTGTATGCAACTCTATATATAGTTGTTAAGCTCGTAAACCCTAGTTCGGCCAACAATTTGCTAGGTGTATGTAATTCAATTGAATATTTTGGATGAAACAATCGAATTCTCGCTTCGAACATAGTATAATATCATCAGACATTGATTGTTGCTTACTAATTTGGTGATTCTAGAACAAGTGTGGACAAAAAGCAATAGTTAAATGGCTGAAGGAGAGCCTCTAAGAAGTGGTGAAGAAGAATGTCAAATATCACTGTTTGATTATTCTGCTGAGAATCATATGAAAGCAGTGGACTCAATCAGTGATCTCTGTGGTGAAGCTAGTGTTGATCTTGATGAGAACGAAATCAACAGACTTTCGTGATCAGTCACATTCTTGAGGTGCGTAATGTAGTAAATAAATGTATCTATCTGTCAACTTTTTTCTTTAATCTTAGTTTAGTACTGTGTATTCCCTTGCTCTGCTCTATCTAGAAGAGTCTATGCTTAAGTGGTTTAGATCTGTCTCAACTTCTAGGTTCGGTTTTCTCACTCTTTGTTCTAACAAAGTACAAACTGAATGTATAGGTATATGTTTTAAAATCATTGCGCTTTACATGGTTTTATAAAAAGCTTCTCAATGTGACAATAAGAGTATCAACTCTGTATTTAACACTCCCAAATCTAATTTCGCCTGCTTTAAAATTTAGAGAATGGAGGCATTTTAATTACGAACCAAAAAGTTTTGCATTCTATAACGAGGCTGGAAAACATGGTGAAACAAATGATACTAGCAGTCAAACTTTGCCTCAATTTTCTTCGGCAAGAGCTCCAAAGGTGTGTCATAGATTTTTGTTTTCTAGCTTGCTTCTTACTCCACATACATCTGAAATTGCTTCAAAGACTGTGCTGTACTGAATCAGTATTCTTATTGCTTCAGGTCAAGATGCATGGCGATGAA
This sequence comes from Lepidium didymum, assembly GCA_963920545.1. Lineage (NCBI taxonomy): Eukaryota > Viridiplantae > Streptophyta > Magnoliopsida > Brassicales > Brassicaceae > Lepidium > Lepidium didymum. The sequence continues at coordinate 24,786,440 of OY986992.1, read as the reverse complement.
TCATCATCATTTGGTGAAATCAGGTAATAATAAAGTATATATGAACTGTAAACATATTAATTGCTCCACAGGTTCTACTAGCTAGAAATTATGCCTAACAAGGAGATAGAGAACTCATGCATTAATCTGGATAATGGGATATGATTATAAGTTTCTCCAGTTATATTAATGAAATTCACTGCTAATTTATAGGTTTAGATTCAAGAATCACATATGATGTTAGGTGATTGAATTAAGCTGGTATATACCAGGACTAGGTTAGTAATTGGGTAGGCAGCATTTTGACAGTGCATGTTTGTGCTATTGTGTATATATCTCTGCTTGTCTTTTTTCTAATTATCTACAAGAACTTTGATAGTCATGATCATTTATGTGATAAATTATTATTCACCTTTGCAGCAAGGATTTTGTGATGCATGTTGGAGGCTCTGTTTGGGCGTTGGAGTGGTGTCCCAGAGTTCATGAAAATCCAGATGCTCAGGAAAAATGTGAGGTGATTAAGACATATATTCTGTTGAGATGGAAATCTTAGGTTTTCATTGTTACAAACTTCACTGTTGCAGTTTCTAGCTGTGGCTACTCATCCGCCTGACTCATACAGTCACAAGATAGGAATTCCTCTTTCTGGTCGAGGTATCATTCAGATATGGTGCATTATAAATACCACATGCAAGAAAGATAACGCCCACTTTTCAGAGAAGAGTAAAAAAATGACAGGAAAGTCTCGGAAAAAACCACCCAGTGAAATTATTGAAGTAACAGAACCTAAGAAGCCAAGAGGCAGGCCACGTAAGCATCCAAGAGAAACAACAGACCCTAAGAAACCAAGAGGTAGACCTAGAAAGAAGAGTACTCCTGAGTTTCCTGTCCAACTTGATGGTGATGTTCTTTACATTGAAGCTCTGTCTGTTCGGTATCCGGAAGATTCAGCTGTCTCCGCAACCCCTCTTCAGATACCACGAGAAACTTCAGTAACAGAAACTACTGACAACAATGAAAAATCAAGACAAATGTTGTTTTTGGAAAATGCAAATATTAAGCTTCCTGTTCGGAGAAAGAAACAGAAAACCGAAGGTACTGAAGAAAATTGTAAACCCTTGCTATTAGAAACTAGTGAATCTGTTGGAAGTGTACCAGGCCAACCATCCTCAGGTATTTCTGAAGACATTGCTCTTCCTAGGGTTGTCTTATGCCTGGCCCACAATGGAAAAGTTGCATGGGACATAAAATGGCGTCCATCATATGCCGATGACTCTCTTAGTAAGCATAGAATGGGATATTTAGCTGTCTTGCTGGGGAATGGATCACTGGAAGTGTAAGCTAGCTACACCTACTCTTCGTTTTATCCCAAAGCTTTCTGTGCCCTGCATGATTTTTCTCTTCTGCTCTGATTTTCTGTCACTGTAAAGTCTGTAACGCCATCTCGTCTTTGTTTGCAACTGCGTGGAGATATTTTCTACAAATTTTGTTTGTGTAATTATACTTGCAATCTGCAATGATGTAGAACATTTCTAGGCTTCATATACTATGCAAAATAAAGAACGACCTTATGCAGGTGGGATGTTCCAATGCCTCAGGCAACATCAGCTGTATATTTATCTTCAAAGAAAGCTGCGACAGATCCCCATTTTGTGAAACTGGCTCCCGTTTTCAAATGTTCAAACTTGAAGTGTGGTGACACAAAGAGGTCGGTAGATACCTTCCATTTAGCCAGTTCTTGCTTGTTTGGTTGAATGGAAAACAAAGCAGTGCTTTTATGTTTGTAAAAATTGCACATAGAACCGATTTTCGCTGTCCTTGTTGATGCATATCCTCAATATCTGCATCTATTGGGTTTCTCCTGATATGGTGCTCATCTATTGTCGTACAGTATTCCATTGACCGTTGAATGGTCGACTTCTGGGAACCCTGATTTCTTGCTGGCTGGTTGCCACGATGGCACGGTAAGTAGTAAATCATTTCACTTTCCTCTTCGTTTTTATCGGTATTCAGGACGAAAAAGCCAGTGTTTGCTGGCATTGGCTGTTTTTTTTGGTGCTATCTTGCATCAGGTTGCTCTTTGGAAGTTTTCTACAATTAAATCTTCAAAAGGTACTCTTTGACATGTTTGTCCTGATGCCAGATACTCTCTATTCACATTGTGGCTGGAGAGTGATTTATCTGTTGACTTCACATTTACTTTTCAGGTTTTTTTTTTGTGCAGATACAAGGCCTTTGCTTTTCTTTAGCGCAGATACAGCTCCCATAAGATCAGTAATTTTCGTTTTCTGTTTTTGCTTTCAATCAGTTGAAGACTAATTACAAGTGGGCATGGTTCTATTAGGATACCAATTATAGAATATAACTAAGGGAACACCCTTTCATTTACATTCTGATATCTGGTTTATTTACGATAGGTTAAATCACAAATTTTCCTATCTTTCGAAGAGAAGTAGCCACTCCAGGATCCATGTGGTCGCTTTGTTTGATTCCAGCTCTTTTTAACTCTTAGTTTACAACTTTGGAAAAGCGATTAGGCTTTGTCATTGGCTTCAGCATAATAGGATTGTGCCTCTTTTTATTCTTTTTGACTTAAACGACTGCTACATAACCTTCTGAGATGATCTTCACTTATTAATCGTGGTAATCTCTGATATATTTCCAGTGATCAGGAAAGTGCAAACGTAGTAGCTACTGCTGGACATGGAGGTCTCAAGTTTTGGGACTTACGGTACACTTCAATAAAACAAAAAACTTTGCTACTGATGCAAATATTACACTAGACTTTTCCTGTTTGAAGTTTATTTGGCATTAGCTCAGGCCATCGTTTTACTGCTTCACATGGTTTCACAGTGATCCGTTCCGGCCTTTATGGGATTTGCATCCAGTACCAAGGTTTATTTACAGCCTCGATTGGTTACAAGATCCAAGGTATCAATCATTGCTCCTATCTCCAATTAATTTAATCATTAGATCAATAGTCTGACTCTGAAGTCCTCTCTAAACCTGGGTTTTCAAATATTTGCAGATGCGTTTTGTTGTCCTTTGACGATGGAACATTGAGAATCTTAAGCTTGGTTAAGATTGCTCATGATGTTCCTGCAACTGGAAAGCCTTATAGTAACACAAAGCAGCAAGGATTAGGCATTTATAACTGTTCATCTTTTCCCATCTGGAGTATTCAAGTATCAAGGCTAACAGGTATTTTCTTTATGGGATAATTATTCATGACCACTGATTGAGCATAATAAACAATCACGGTGACATCAGAAGTTACATCAGCTCAAGCTCTAACCGTTTAACTTCTCAGGTGTAGCAGCCTATTGCACTGCAGATGGGTCCATTTTCCATTTCCAGGTCTGTATAATATGCACACCATTACTTTCACCTCTTCTGCTGTTTGTTAATTTTTTAAAAGATTTCTTTTTGTCTCTTGTTGGGGTTATTTACAGCTTACTACCAAAGCTGTGGAAAAAGGCGGGAGAAACCGGACTCCACACTTTCTCTGCGGACAGTTGACAATGAAAGAATCCACCTTTATAGTTCATACTCCAGTTCAAAACATCCCAATCGTTTTGAAGAGATCGATTAGTGAAAATGGTGAAAAGCAGAGGTGCTTTCGAAGCCTCTTGAACGAATCTCCTAACCGATATCCATCTAACGTTCCAGATGTTCAAACTCTAGGTCAGTTGAAACTCTACGACCAGTCTCTGTAAGATATCAATCTTCTGAGCCACCTAGTCCTTATCGTGGACAGGTTAACTTGGTTTTTGCAGCTTTGACGCACGAAGAGGATCCAGGTTTAGAGTCTGAATCAGAAGGAACAAACAACAAAGTATTAAAATCGAAGGCTAAGAAAGGAGAGAATAGCACAAGAGAGGAGGATGAGAACCGAGGAGCATTGGTGTGTGTTAAAGAAGGTGATTATGAAGAAGACGAAAGAAGAAGAGAAGCAAGCAACAGTAGCAGTGGAACGAAAGCAGATGGCTTCCCACCTAAAATGGTGGCGATGCATCGTGTGCGGTGGAACATGAATAAGGAAGTGAGAGATGGTTGTGTTATGGCGGAGCCGCCGGGATTGTTCGGTGTCAAGAGATTGCTCCAGCTTTAAATTGTAAACTTCAGAGATAAACCAAAAAAAAAAAGAGAGAATTACTGTAATAGTTCAATATGATCCTTTAATTACTAGAATAGTTTCTTTTGATCATTCAAAACTGCCAAAGTGTGGAAATATCCATAATTTTCCACAATGATCCATTAATTACAATAATGCCATCGAGAAAAAAAAAATATTGTTACTCAAAAACCTAACTCTTTTTTCCGAACCGTCGTTGCTTCGTCGTCCTCTAGGAGTTCTTCTTCGTCTTCCTCAAGCAGTCGTAACTTCCCGTTTTGCTCTCGCCGTCGCATCTTTCCTTTTCTTTCTTTACTTCGTTTTCTTCTTCACTGTCATTGCGGCTTTTTCTTCTACATTTCCACCTGCTATTCCGCCGTCTCGTAGTTAGTAAGTGACCTAGGTCTCGGCCTACTTCGTCTTCTTCTTCTCGTTTTCTTGTAGGCTTTCCCTCGATGTTTCGTACGGTTCTCGTTAACGTTATGTATGTTAGTTTACTTTCAGGTTGTCGTTCTGTAGGATTCTGGCTAAGTTTCGTAGGCACATGGTGCTGTGTCGTAGGTTTTACCTACTGTTTCGTAGGAAATTGGTGCTGTGTCGTAGGTTTTACCTACTGTTTTGTAGGAAACTGGTGCTGTGTCGTAGGTCTTACATACTGTTTCGTAGGAAACTGGTGTTGTGTCGTAGGTTTCTGAGTTATTGTTATGTAGGTTTCTGATACATCTCGTAGGATTCATATTTGACGTTACGTAGGATTCATGGTTGACATTACGTAGGATTCTCTGATATTTGTCGTAGGATTCATGGTTTGTTGGTTTGTCTTATAATGAGTTCTGTTATGTCTTGTAGATCAATGGCAGAGAAGAAGGAATATCCGACGAGATTATTTGGTCCAGGGGTTGGTCCAGGAAAACGAAAGTCCATCAATCATAGTTGTAAACTCCTAGAGTTTCAAATGTTGAGGGTTGCAATTGGGTCAGAAGTCTTCGACGACATTAGAGACAATTCATCCGTCGGAGTGCTCCTCAAACTTGCGACCATGAAGTATCAATGGCACTCTAAGGTTGTTGATTGGTTGCTGATGAACCAACTAGATGTGAGTAGTCGCGATGAGCTGTGGGTCTTGGTTGGTTGTAGGCCAATCAGGTTCTCTCTTCATGAGTTTCAGGAGATTACTCACATGAACTGTGACGTAATCGGAGATGGTTTGGAAGATGGACCCTCACACGAAGAATTCTGGCAGGATATTGGGACACATCCTGGTTTGGGCCCTGACTTTGCCGAGTTAAAAAATGCCTTAAGTAAATGCAGGTTTGTCTCGGAACCTACGCTTTTCTTTTGTTTTGATGTACATGAAACCTACGAAACTTGACATGTCATGTCTCGTAGGTTTCATGTCATGTCTCGTAGGTTTCATCTCACGTCTCGTAGGTTTCATGTCAAGTCTCGTAGGTTTCATCCCATGTCTCGTAGGTTTCATCTCATGTTTCGTAGGTTTCATCTCATGCCTCGTAGGTTTCACGTCATGTCTCGTAGGTTTCATGTCATGCCTCGTAGGTTTCATAACATTTCTCGTAGGATTCATGCCATGTCTCGTAGGTTTCATGTCATGCCTCGTAGGTTTCATGTCATGCCTCGTAGGTTTCATGGTGTGCCTCGTAGGCTTCATGCATGTCTCGTAGGATTCTTGTCATATCTCGTAGGATTAATGTTATGTCTCGTAGGGCTCTTATGTTTACGGTTTAATATGTACAGCACTTGGTCAAACGACAAGAAGAGGATGCTAGGTCTCCTATTCATTCTGCACGTCGGTGTGTATGCTAAGCACCGGAAAGCCAAGCTCCCCCTAGGCCAAGCTAAGTTGGTGCTAGATTCAGAGGCTTTCGAGAGGTACCCTTGGGGCACGCAGGCCTTTACAGTTCTGATCCATTCAATCAAGGCAGCCTCATTACATGGAACGACGTACACCCTTCACGGCCCTGTACATGTGTTGCTGATTTGGGCATTCGAGTACATTCCTGCTTTCAGGGAGCTGGCTAATCTGAAGAAAGATGTAGAAATTCCTCTCATTCGATGGGAGACACGCAGGACTCACGCCAATCTTGAGGATGTACTGGACAAGGATATTATAAAATCACGTGACAAAAAGGTATGTATGTTTTGTAGGTTTTGTGTTTAGAGTTTGTTCATTAGTCAGAGTTTTAATATCTGATGTTTGCAGGTACGAGTGGAGAAAAACATGGTGGCTAAGCCATATGAAGATATATATCCACTTGGGCTTGGTCAGAAAGGGGATAGGAAGTTGGACAACATGATCCGAGATATTCTTGACGGTTGTCTAGATGAATCATTTTGGGCTGCTGTAAGAGAGCCACCACAGCCTAAGGAGAAACCAAGTAAAGCTTCTGCTCCGAGGATTAAGCGCCGAAAGGTGGTGACGACAGAAGGTTCGTAGGATTCTCCTTTTAAGTCGTAGGAATCTCATATAGTTTCGTAGGATTCTCGATGAAAACTCGTAGGAATCTCGTTTAGTTTCGTAGGCTTCTCTTTCTATGTCGTAGGAATCTCATATAGTTTCGTAGGCTTCTTTGTGAAAGTTCGTAGGAATCTCATATAGTTTCGTAGGATTCTCGATGAAAGCTCGTAGGAATCTCGTTTAGTTTCGTAGGCTTCTCTTTCTATGTCGTAGGAATCTCATATAATTTCGTAGGATTCTCGATAAAAACTCGTAGGAATCTCGTATAGTTTCGTAGGCTTCTTTGTGGAAGTTCGTAGGAATCTCATATAGTTTCGTAGGATTCTCGATGAAAACTTGTAGGAATCTCGTTTAGTTTCGTAGGCTTCTCTTTCTATGTCGTATGAATCTCATATAGTTTCGTAGGCTTCTTTGTGAAAGTTCGTAGGAATCTCATATAGTTTCGTAGGATTCTCGATGAAAGACCGTAGGAATCTCGTTTAGTTTCGTAGGCTTCTCATATAGTTTCGTAGGATTCTCCTTTTAAGCTCGTAGGAATCTAGTATAGTTTCGTATGTTTTAACTTTTCATTTCCATGCAGAAGATTCAGTGGAAGGTGATGTGAAGGCCGACGCGCCAGCTGCCAAAAACAATCAGCACATCGAGAAACCTGCAAAACAAATCACCACAACTGGCGACACTGCAACTATTTTGCGGGTGTTGACTGAGCTGTCTTCGAAGATAGATGTTGTTGAGACGAAGCACGTTGAGCGTTACCACGCATTGAAAACTGAGATGGTTGGTGAAATGCTAGGATTCAAAAATGAAGTGGTTTCCCGGTTTTCTGACATGGGAACCAAAATCCGAGATGTTGAAACAAAATTCACAGGCTTGGAGGCAAAGTTGGTTGCCTTTGAAGCTCAAATCGGTTGCTTTGAAGCAAAAGTAGGTGGCTTTGACTCCAGGATTTGTTGGGTGGAGGGAGAGCAAACCAAGGCCACCGAGGCGGGTGTGAAAGGTGAAGAAAAAGAAAAGGAGGCCGATGGAGATGAGGGGAGCACGTCTCCGGTACGTAAACGTATTGAGCTTTTTTAAGGAACTTTCACACATGATTGTATACCCGAGTGTTGTATTAGTGATTGAAGTACTATACTGTTCATAAAGGATACAAAATAGATTGGTATGACATTGTAAACTACAAAATAGTTGAATAATGTTGTTTATTCTTGTTTCTCCCTTCAGTCTTGGAAGCTGAGTTCTAAAGAGACATCGGACCCAGACTGTCCTATGTCGTGTCTGGTTAGACAACCAGGTGGGAGAGAGCCAGAAGAGGTTCTAGATATACCTTCTGAAAGAGAGGATGAAACACTGCTCATTCCTCTTCCTGATCCAGATGCTGAGTATGAAGAGGATACAGATGGTAAAGTTGCTGATAATTCGTGGTTGGTGGGGCAACCAAATGCCGAGTCTGCGCCAAAACCAATACAACGACCTCATCGCAAATTACAGCTAACTGCATCTCAGGTATTTTGTGTCAAAACTCGTAGGAAGCTCGTAGGATCTACTATTGTCTCGTAGGATCCTCTGGGTAGATCGTAGGAATCAGGTCTAGTTTCGTAGGATTAAGGTTGTGTTTCGTAGGATTAAGGTTGTGTTTCGTAGGACTCAGTTTGTGTTTCGTAGGACTCAGGTTGTGTTTCGTAGGACTCAGGTTATATTTCGTAGGACTCAGGTTTTGTTTCGTAGGACTCAGGTTGTGTTTCGTAGGACTCAGTTTATGTTTCGTAGGACTCAGGTTGTGTTTCGTAGGACTCATGTTATGTTTCGTAGGACTCAGGTTGTGTTTCGTAGGACTCATGTTATGTTTCGTAGGACTCAGTTTATGTTTCGTAGGACTCAGTTTATGTTTCGTAGGACTCAGATTGTGTTTCGTAGGACTTAGGTTATGTTTCGTAGGACTCAGGTTGTGTTTCGTAGGACTCAGGTTGTGTTTCGTAGGACTCAGTTTATGTTTCGTAGGACTCATGTTTTGTTTCGTAGGACTCAGGTTGTGTTTCGTAGGACTCAGTTTATATTTCGTAGGACTCAGTTTATGTTTCGTAGGACTCATGATATGTTTTGTAGGACTCAGTTTATGTTTCGTAGGACTCAGTTTATGTTTCGTAGGACTCAGGCTAAGTTATGTAGGACTCAGGTTGTGTTTCGTAGAACCTCTGGGTTGGCTTGTAGGATCCTCTGAGTATCTCGTAGGAATCTTGTCTAGTTTCGTAGGAAACTCAATGAAAGCTCGTATGATTATTTTCTGACTTTTTGTAATTTTCATGCCTTATAGGTTTCCCCTTTCAAAGGATGTTCAGTTATTCAACGTCTGCATTCTGATGTACCGAAGAGGGCAGTAATTTACGACCCGTTGGGGTCGTTTGATAGGAGAAAGCTCGTGAACCTCTTAGACTTTTGTAAGAAGAAGACGTAAGCCCTCTAACGAGTTATGTATATTTGTTTGCTTTATTTGCGTGTTGGCTGATCTGTTTGTGTCATGTTTCTGTAGGAGTGGTAGTACTGAAGGTGGAGGTGCGCTGTTCTACCAGCGAATTATGACGCCAAAGGCCATGTGGCCTTTAAATGATAGACAATTTGGTTGGCTGACTACTGATGTGAGTGTTTTGTAGATTTTTGTCTAATATTACGTAATGTTATATAGGATTGCTTGTAACACTGTCTTCTTCTTCTGCACAGCATATGTCAACTATCATGCAGATGTTTATCAAAAGATCGATGCTGCCAGTTACTCCGTACCGCACAACTCGATTAGCCTTCATTGACCCGCTCATAACCTCATATTGGTGTAAAGAGTATGTTAATGGCTTCTTGGGGAAGGAAAGTTCTTGGGAATTCCCTGCGGGTTATTACGAACAATACAAAGGAGAAGCATTTCCGTACATAACCCATAGGCAGTGGGTCAGAGACGTCGACACGTTGTACATAGCACATAATGTTGGAAATAGCCATTGGGTCGCCGTGGAAGTACAACTTATAAACAAGAGACTAAAGGTCTACGACTCGTACACGACCTGTAACACTGACAAACAAATCGAGGAGTCCTGCAAGGTACATGTTTTAAGTATTACGGTTTAACGTTATGTAGGAGTTTAGAATAGGTTCCATATGACTCTCAGTGAAATCTCGTAGGATTCTCTGTGATATCTCGTAGGATTCTCTGTGATATCTCGTAGGAATCTAGTCTAGTTACGCAGGATTCTCAGTGACATCTCGCAGGAATCTGGTCTAGTCTCGTAGGATTCTATGGTGATATCTCGTAGGAATCTAGTATAGTTACGCAGGTTCTCAGTGACATCTCGCAGGAATCTGGTCTAGTCTCGTAGGTTTCTCTGTGATATCTCGTAGGAATCTAATATAGTTACGCAGGTTCTCTGTGACATCTCGCAGGAATCTGGTCTAGTATCGTAGGATTCTCTGTGATATCTCGTAGGAATCTAGTCTTGTTTCGCAGGATTCTCTGTGACATCTCGCAGGAATCTAGTCTCAGTGAATTTTTTTTTTTTTAAAGGTGTACGCGAGGTTTATACCAGTGCTTGTAGACAGAATGACCGCGCAAGGGACAGGCAAGGTTTATTCCCGTAAAAAGACGACAGTGAAAGCTTACAACTTTTACAGAGTTAAAGGGGTGCCGCAGCAAGCATTCGGTGGAGATTGTGGGCTCTATGTGTTGAAGTTCATTGAGTGTTTGGCCCTCGGCTGCAAATTCGACGGAGTAACAGATGATCACATGCCATTCATTCGGTTAAAGTACGCGGCCGAAGCCTTTGATGAGATTGAGAACGAAAGCGCTCTTGCATTAATTCCTCGTGATGCAAAGTAAGGTTAGTGTATGTAGTAGAACATGTTGTACATAGTGCATAGGTTATTATGTATTACGTAATAGGCTAGGTCATTCTATGCAAGTGTAAGCAATTCTAATTCTAATGCAAGTGTAAGTAATATTAATTCTAATGCAAGTGTATGTAAGTCTAATTCAATTCAAACTAAACTACAAATGATAACCTATGTTCGTGACATAAAACACTAAAGGCTCGTAGAATTCTAGACAAATTACGTATGATTCAAAGTGAAAGCTCGTAGGAATCTAGTATAATAACGTATGATTCTCAGTGAAAGTTCGGATGACTATAGTCTACTTACGTAGGATTTTCAGTGAAAGATCGTAGGAATCTAGTCCACCAACGTAGGATTCTCAGTGAAATACCGTAGGAATCTGGTCTAGTTACGTAGGATTCTCATTGAAAGGCCGTAGGAATCTAGTCTTGTTACGTAGGATTCTCAGTGACATATCGCAGGAATCTGGTCTTGTTACGTAGGATTCTCATTGAAAGACCGTAGGAATATGGTCTTGTTACGTAGGATTCTAGATAAAATATCGCAGGTTTGATTCCAGATTTTCGTAGGTTTCTTTAAACGTATTGTAGGAGACATTTTCAGGTCTCGCAGGACTCTCAGTGTTTTCTATACCCTATATCAGGAAAAGACCTTATTACCCTAACATTATGCATCTACCTTCTTATCAAACTAACTGAGGTAGACATATCCTTTCACGCATCTAGCATCTAGCATCTAGCATTCGGTTACAAGCATTCAGTCCACAAGTATTCAAGATCAATCACGCGTTTACACTTGCTTAGCCTGACGATGTATGAAGTTGAATTAATTTCTGGAGAATGGAGGGGTGAGAATGGGCGATGGCTTTTTTATTTGTGTACATCTCGTGGGAGTAAAATCATCATGTTGGGAGAACGATCAAATCTGGAGGATTTAGAAGCAAAGGTGTACGAAGCCTATGGGCTGTCTCGACGTCGTTACGATGTTGTACTAAGTTATAGGTACCCCGATGCCATCATGCGAAATCTACCACAAGATACTCAACCAGTTTTCATGCGAGATAGCAACTCAGTGCGTTTGTTTCTTGAGAAGTATTGGAAAGACACAAGACGTATCTGTGTTCAAGTCTACGAAGACTCAGACATGGAATCCGAAGTGGTTGGAGCAGAAGACCCGCATGGAAGTCGGGCTAGGGACGAGTCTCGCAGGACTCCTGAGCAGTCTTGTAGGACTCCTGATCAGCCTGGCAGGACTCCTGATCAGCCTCGCAGGACTCCTGAGCAGTCTTGTAGGACTCCTGATCAGCCTCGCAGGATTCATGTATTGTCTCGTATGACTCCTAACCATCCTCGCAGGACTACTGACCAGTATCGTAGGACTCCTGATGATCCTCGTAGGATTCCTGACGAGACTCGTAGGACTCCGGACCAGTCTCGTAGGACTCCGGACCAGTCTCGTAGGACTCAGGACCAGTCTCGTAGGACTCCTGATGGTGATGACGATGTAGCTGAAGAAATTGATGGTGAGGAAGATAGATTTGATTACTGTGATGATCAGGATGGTGCAAGTTCGGATGATGAAGACTACATAAGCACTACTTACGTGAAGAACGGCGAGGAATATGAAGGTAGGACAAGTAACAGGGACGCGTATGTTGGAATAGAAATGGGCGCTGTTGAATTAGCAGTTGGGCAATGTTATTCAAACAAGGAGGAGTTGGTTACAAGGCTGAAAATGCTCGCGGTTCTCCGTAGGTTTGATTTTGATGTTGTAGCTTCATCCAAGGTATTGTTGCGAGTCAAATGTTGGGTGCCAGGATGTCAATGGAAGGTACGTGCCTCGACAATCGATGAATCGTCGTGCTTCTAAGTCAAAATTTACGTCCACGAACACACGTGTTCTGTGACAGTGCGATCATGTCGTGCTAGACAGGCAACTCCGTATATTTTAGCTCGTCTTTACACAGATTTCATGGGTGGTGTTGGTGCGTCTGTTTTGCCAGTTCATGTTGCTGATGCTTTGGCAAAACGTTATGGACTGAAGGTATGTTTTGAACCGCAAGGCTAAGTTATGTAGGATTCAGTTTATGTTTCGTAGGATTCAGGCTAAGTTATGTAGGATTCAGTTCATGTTTCGTAGGATTAAGGTTATGTTTCGTAGGACTCATGTTGTGTTTCGTAGGACTCAGGTTATGTTTCGTAGGACTCAGATTGTGTTTCGTAGGACTTAGGTTATGTTTCGTAGGACTCAGGTTATGTTTCGTAGGACTCAGGTTGTGTTTCGTAGGACTCAGGTTGTGTTTCGTAGGACTCAGGTTGTGTTTTGTAGGACTCAGGTTGTGTTTCGTAGGACTCAGGTTGTGTTTCGTAGGACTCAGGTTATGTTTCGTAGGACTCAGGTTGTGTTTCGTAGGACTCGGGTTATGTTTCGTAGGACTCAGGTTATGTTTCGTAGGATTCTCTGATCTCTGTCGTAGGTTTCAGGCTACAAGTCGTAGGTTTCAGGTTACGTCTCGTAGGATTCGTGGTATGCCTCGTAGGACATGTCTCTGATATGCACTTATTCATGGCAGATTAAGTATTGGAAGGCTCATCGAACTCTGATCGCAGCACGAGAATTAGTAGGGGGGTCATCGGAGAGCAGTTATGAACAACTTCCATCTTACTTATATATGATAAGACGAGCAAATCCCGGAACTCTTATTAAGTTAGAAGTCGATGGAGCTCACCAATTCAAGTTCCTATTCCTTGCTTTCGATGCAAGTATACAAGGATTCCCATATATGAGGAAAGTCGTTGTGGTTGATGGAACCTTTTTGCAAGGGAAATATAAAGGCACTCTCCTAACAGCAACCATGCAAGATGGGAATTTCAACATATTCCCAATAGCTTTTGGAGTTGTTGATACAGAGAATGATGAGTCTTGGGAATGGTTTTTTAGTCAACTCAACCGAATAATCCCTGATGATAAGGAACTAGCCATTATTTCCGACAGGCATAGATCAATAAGCAAAGCAATACAGACAGTCTTCCCTCTTTCAGCCCGGGGAATATGCACATACCATTTGCGTAAGAACATACTGTTGAAGTTCAAGGGAAGAGAGTCTTTCAAATTGTTTAAGAGGGCTGCTACGGCGTATAAGATACAAGATTTCAATGATATTTTTGCGCAGATTCAAGAATTAAATCCGCGACTTCATTCTTATTTACTACAGGTAAACCCGTATGTTGGTTTCTTGTAACGTTACGTAGGTTCCAAATATGTAACGTAGGAATCAGGTTAACATCTCATAGGATTCAGGTTATGTCTCGTAGGATTCAGGTTGTGTTTCGTAGGACTCAGTTTGTGTTTCGTAGGACTCAGGTTGTGTTTCGTAGAAATCAGGTTATGTTTCGTAGGACTCAGGTTGTGTTTCGTAGGACTTAGGTTATGTTTCGTAGGACTCAGGTTGTGTTTCGTAGAAATCAGGTTATGTTTCGTAGGACTCAGGTTGTGTTTCGTAGGACTTAGGTTATGTTTCGTAGGACTCAGGTTGTGTTTCGTAGGACTTAGGTTATGTTTCGTAGGACTCAGGTTATGTTTCGTAGGACTCAGGTTATGTTTCGTAGGACTCAGGTTATGTTTCGTAGGACTCTGTTTATGTTTCGTAGGACTCAGGTTATGTTTCGTAGGACTCATGTTATGTTTCGTATGACTCATGTTATGTTTCGTAGGACTCATGTTATGTTTCGTAGGACTCAGTTTATGTTTCGTAGGACTCAGGTTATGTTTCGTAGGTTCCTCTTATCGTATGATTCACTTTCTAGATATAATCATACATTTCTTTCCTTTTTACACGCTGATGTCAGCATGTGGAGTCGTGTACATTTTCCTGGAAACAGATACAACTTAACCACGACAAACATAGCTGAATCTATAAATCATGCTTTGAGTGAAGCCAGAACTTATCCAATTGTGCGACTTATTGATTCAATACGGTCTATGTTGACACGGTGGTTCGCAACTAGGAGGAAGAATGCTAGTCTGATGACAACTGCTCTTACATCCGGGGTTGAGAAAGTGCTAAAGGTAATTCTCTGGTAGGTTGTATGTTTAGAGCCAACTGAGATTGGTTTATAGATGACGTTGTGTAGGTTTATAGTTTATGTTTTGACTGAACATGGACGAATTGAGGAAGGTAGAAACTACGACGTCCAGACTATAGACGAACATCAAATTCAAGTGAGTAACCACGCATCAACCCATGTTGTCAATTTGACAGAGAAAACATGTTCATGCAAAAGATTTGACTTTGACAAAATCCCATGTGTCCACGCTCTAGCGGCAGCTGAACATGCATGTGTGCCAGTAGTCTCTCTTACTAGTACGTTCTACCATACTAATTATCTATACAACGCGTACGCAAAAAGCGTCAAACCAAGGGATTCCGCTACGCCTGTTCCTGAAGAGGTGCGCACAAAGGTTTGCAAACCTCCTTCTATCCGTAAACAAGCAGGTAGGCCAAAGAACTCACGAATCAAGAGTGCGTTGGAGAGTACGACACCTCCAAAACGCCCTAGGAAATCGTACACTTGTACAAAGTGTTCGAAAGCAGGCCACAACAGCAGAACATGCACTAATTGAATTGAACTATTACACAACTATTTTTCTACCATTATTACTCCATATTTGTTTCATAACATTACGTGTTTTCTTATACGAAAGATAATCAAAATACTACGGAAAGACACTCCACTCCTACATAACAAGACCAGAAGCTTACGTTATTAAATAGAGAATCCTACGAGCTTTAATACAGAAGCCTACATAACTAGAACAGTTTCCTACAGTATTCAATTAAAACTCCTAGGAAACTATTTTAGATGCCTACGATCTTTCACAGAGCATCCTACGTTACTAGAAGAGATTCCTACGAGCTTTCACTGAGCATCCTACTTTACCAGACCAGATTCCTACGAACTTCATCGAGAATCCTACGTACCGAGAAAAGATTCCTACGATCTTTCATTGGGGATTCTACTTAACTGGACCATAAACCTACGAAATTTCATTGTGAAACCTACATAACTAGAACAGATACATACGATCTTTCACCGAGGATCCTACGTAACTAGACCAGATACCTACGAAGTTTCATTGCGAAACCTACGTAACAAGAACAGATACCTACGGTCTTTCACTGAGAAGCCTACGTAACTAGACCAGATACCTACGAAATTTCATTGAGAAGCCTACGTAACAAGACCAGATACCTACGAAATTTCATTGAGAAACCTACGCAACAAGAACAGATACCTACGGTCTTTCACTAAAACCTACGTAACTAGACCAGATACCTACAAAATTTCATTGACTTAACTTGATCAGATGCCTACGAGCTTTCATTGTGAAACCTACGTTACTAGAACAGATACCTACGATATTTCATTGAGAATCCTACGTAACTAGATTAGATTCCTACGAGCTTTCATTGAGATTTCTACGAGCTTTCATTGTGAATCCTACTCTATTAGACCAGAATCCTACGACCTTCAATGAGAAGCCTACGTTACTAGACCAGATCCTACGATGCATCATACTCATTCCTACATTACATGAGGAAGAATGACCTACGTTACATTGTTATGAATTCTACAAAACGTGGTATATAATCCTACGTTCGAGAAGCCTACGTTAGGTATGCTGACGTGGATTTATTCATTAATGGCACTTTCGTGATTATTTTTTTTTTTACAAAGGATACAGGGGTAAAACGGTATTAAAAACACTAAAAAACTAGTCTAGTAATTTCAATCTTTCTGGACCACTACAATAAGAGGTAGAATAATAATAGAGTAGATAAGTAAATCACCCAAAAAAAAACTATTGTCCCATGTAAACTATAGACAATTTTAACATCTAAGTGTTCACTTCTCGATGAGGGGTTGGTAAAAACAAGATTTTGATGGTCAAATAATATAATCGTGTTCTCAGCCGACAGAAACATATAATAGTGCGAAACATCCAATATAAACGCGCCACGTAGTTTCTGAGCAGCCGAAGATCCCGAGGGCCCTTGCGATCAGCTATGTCGCAAAGCAGCGGTGACTTCAACCTCTCCGACGAGATTCTCGCTATCATTCCCACCGACCCTTATGATCAACTCGATCTCGCCAGGAAGATCACTTCCATGGCCATCGCTTCCAGGGTTTCCAATCTCGAATCGCAAGTCTACGGCTTGAGACAGAAGCTTCTCGAGAAAGATCGGCTTGTCCATGAGCTTGAAGGCAAAGTATCCTCCTTCGAAAGACTTTACCAGGAGGCTGACTCCTCTTTGAAGAATGTTGTCGATGAAAATGTAAGAACTTCCCTCCTTCCAATTTCTTTATTTGGTTTGACTTGGATCCCAGTGTCTTCTACTCACTCGCATCCTTTTTGAATTTTGGATTGAAGATGAAACTAACTCAAGAGCGAGACTCACTAGCAGTCACTGCCAAGAAACTCGGTCGTGATTTTGCAAAGGTTCTTCCTTCACCCCCTTTGTATCTTCTCTCAAGTTTATTCTTGTAGTTTTATGTTCAAGCTCCTGCGTGTTTCCTTGTAGCTGGAAGCATTCAAGAGACAATTGATGCAGTCATTGAATGATGAGAATCCATCTGTATGCTCTCAGCGTCATTACTTTTTGACATCCTTTTTATATATGAAACCCAAAATTTGATCTTCTTCTTTCTTACAGCAATCTGAAACTCCTGATGTCAGAATGGTTCCTCGAGACAAAGGTATCGTAACATCCAAGACTTTTTCATTGTCGTTTCTTTAAATGTTGTGTATTCATGTGATGCTTGTTCTGATGTTACCTAAACTCTGTATGCGTTGTAGATGAGAATTCAAATGCCTTATCGGCACACGGTACCTACTCAAACAACGAAGGTAATGTTGGCTTAACTTTGTAGCAACAACGAGAGCTAGGCCAGTGTTTATGTTTTACAAATATGATCAAGAACATAAACCCCTTTTCTTAATTTGACAATGTGTTTATCATGATATATGTGGAATGCTTAATCAAACAGGTTCAAGTGAACTGAAGCAGAGACAATCTTTAACTCCGCAGTTGTCTCCCGGTTTTACACCGAGTGGAACACCGAAGATCTTGTCCACTGCTGGATCTCCTATAAGCTACTCAGCTACTTCATCGCCAAAGCTATTCTCTGGTGCTGCATCTCCGACATCTTCACATTATGATATACGTCTGTGGTCTTCGTCAAGCCAGCAATCTTCAGTAGCAAACTCTCCTCCTCGCTCACATTCTGTTTCAGGTTTACAACATTATTGTTTCTAAAATGCATACCTTTCTCTCATATTATCTCTTGGGATTGGTGGCTTCGTTCTCATTCCTCTCAAAATCACAAATTCAATGTCTCTTATACAGCTCGACATCCTCGTATTGATGGGAAAGAGTTCTTTAGACAAGCCAGGTATGTATATATATTCAAAGATACCTAGAGTCATAAAGTAGTAAATGGGAATGATTGATAGAGTAGCATATCAAAATTTGCAGGAGCCGGTTGTCTTACGAACAGTTCAGTGCATTTCTGGCTAACATAAAGGAACTAAACGCCCGGAAGCAGAGCCGCGAGGTAATAACCACATAACCTGGTGCTCGTCCTCAGAGCCCTTTCAGTCTAAATTTGTATAATGTTGTTTGAATCCTGAAATGGTATCATCTAATCTTCATATCCAGGAAACGTTAAGGAAAGCAGAGGAAATATTTGCGAAGGAAAACAATGATCTTTACATATCATTTAAAGGACTTCTCACAAACGGTCGTTGAAACAATACACCAACGTCTATACATTCTTTTCATGATCATTACTGAGATTTTTTCATAGAAAAAAAAATAGAACTCTTCAACCTTAAAAAAAATCATGGGATTTTGTTGTTGGAAAGACTCAGTTCTTATGCCAAGAGTTTATATCTTTGGTTAGCAAACAAAGATCCAATAAATGTATCATTGTCTGGTTGAACAGATGAAAAGTTGAGATAAATGTAATAGTAAGGTCTCGATTTACAGTAAAACCGGTTTACATTTACCTTATTAAACCAATAAATAATGTAGTAGTATTTCTTTGTATCTCAACAGCTAAGAACAATTCACAAAAGCAATAATGTCTATGGAGTTTCGAAGCTTGAATACAAATAAATTGATAGTTTTGCATATCTCGAAATATGGGGTCATGAAGATTGATTTTAGTAGTTGGCATCAAAAAGTCAACGGTCAATTGGAGAAAATAATAGTAGTATTGGGCAGAGGTTTATTGGCCCAGTAAGGCCCAAAGCCGACAAAGAAGAAGCGAAAACCCTAATTGAGAGAAAGAATATACTCACAGCATCTCATTGGCTACTATATATTTAGCTTACGGCTGCTCTAACGCCTCCTTACACCTCTATTCTCTCGTTCTCTTCTTCTTCTCATCTTTCTCTAAGGTTAGTGTTCCCTTACCATTATTTTTTCGTTTTTCTTCGATTTAGTATCTAGTTCCTCGCTATCGTTGATGTTTGCTTTTATTCGTTTTCCATAGGTTTTGTAATTTTCTTCCTTTTTCATGTTTAGATGACCCTGAATTAAGTCTTGCTTTTGATCTGTGTTTACTGCGTTTTATTATTGCATCCAACCTTTGATTCGTGTATGAAGATTGTTTTTTAATGGTTCTGTTCTGTACCATAGTTTTTTTCCGATTTGGTTTGATAGATCCTTACAAAGACGAAACTTCGTTAGATGAAAAGCTTTCTAAATCCATCGTATTCTTGATTATGTCTGACTAAAATATAGTTTACTGCTACACTTCTGTATATGTATTCATATTGTTAAAATATTATGTGTTTACTTGAAAGCGTTTAAACATATGCTATAAGATAAAACCTGAAGTCCGACACTGTTCAATTTCTCCCTTTGTAAGAGCTGAAGCTTACCTTGTTTAGATTCTGTTTGGTATCTAAAATTTTCTATGTGATGATTTAGTTAATAATTCAAGTTTCTGTTATTGCAGAGGTGTTACAGGTGACAATCAAAAGTTCGCAAAAATGGTAAGCATTCTGTTTTTTTTTTGATGTTTTACCGTTACTTAGATACTTGCTTTAAGGATTGAAGCTTAATACAATTTGATGCACCTGCAGGTGAAGTTTACAGCTGATGAGCTTCGTAGGATTATGGACTATAAACACAATATCCGTAATATGTCTGTTATTGCCCATGTCGACCACGGTATTTTATTTATCTCTTTTCTTTTGTTCTAATCAGTTTTGTAAGATATAATATGTAGGTTATCTATTTCCTGAGTCTGCTGAACTAATTATTTCTAACCTAATGCATCACTTTTTCTTGATCAACAGGGAAATCCACCCTCACGGACTCCCTGGTTGCTGCTGCTGGTATTATTGCTCAGGAGGTTGCTGGTGATGTGCGTATGACTGATACACGTGCTGATGAGGCAGAACGTGGTATCACTATCAAGTCCACCGGTATTTCCCTTTACTATGAGATGACTGATGCTTCCTTGAAGAGTTTTACTGGTGACAGAGATGGAAACGAATACCTTATCAATCTCATTGATTCTCCTGGGCACGTTGACTTTTCGTCTGAGGTTACTGCTGCTCTCCGTATTACTGATGGTGCTCTTGTGGTGGTTGACTGCA
This sequence comes from Lepidium didymum, assembly GCA_963920545.1. Classification (NCBI taxonomy): domain Eukaryota; kingdom Viridiplantae; phylum Streptophyta; class Magnoliopsida; order Brassicales; family Brassicaceae; genus Lepidium; species Lepidium didymum. The sequence continues at coordinate 24,766,326 of OY986992.1, read as the reverse complement.
TTGAGGGTGTGTGTGTTCAGACTGAGACTGTTCTCCGTCAAGCTCTTGGTGAGAGGATTAGACCTGTTCTGACTGTGAACAAGATGGACAGGTGTTTCCTTGAGCTTCAGGTTGATGGTGAGGAGGCCTACCAGACTTTCCAGAGGGTCATTGAGAATGCTAATGTCATCATGGCTACATATGAGGATCCTCTCCTTGGTGATGTTCAGGTTTACCCCGAGAAAGGAACAGTGGCTTTTTCTGCTGGTCTCCACGGATGGGCTTTTACGCTGACCAATTTTGCCAAGATGTATGCTTCCAAGTTCGGTGTTGATGAGTCTAAGATGATGGAGAGGCTCTGGGGTGAGAATTTCTTTGACCCTGCCACCAGGAAATGGACCAGCAAAAACACTGGTACAGCAACCTGCAAGCGTGGGTTTGTTCAGTTCTGTTATGAGCCCATCAAGCAGATTATTGCTACTTGCATGAATGACCAAAAGGACAAGCTGTGGCCCATGTTACAGAAACTTGGCGTGCAGATGAAGTCTGATGAGAAAGATCTGATGGGTAAACCTTTGATGAAGCGTGTTATGCAGACATGGCTCCCTGCAAGTACTGCACTACTTGAGATGATGATCTTTCACTTGCCATCACCACACACTGCACAGAGATACCGTGTGGAGAATTTGTATGAAGGTCCTCTTGATGATCAGTATGCAACGGCTATCAGAAACTGTGATCCTAACGGTCCTCTCATGCTTTATGTTTCCAAGATGATTCCAGCCTCCGACAAGGGTAGGTTCTTTGCCTTTGGTCGTGTCTTTGCTGGTAAGGTTTCCACTGGTATGAAGGTCAGAATCATGGGTCCCAACTTTGTTCCTGGTGAAAAGAAGGATCTGTACGTTAAGAGTGTTCAGAGAACCGTTATTTGGATGGGTAAGAGGCAGGAGACAGTTGAGGATGTTCCCTGTGGTAACACTGTCGCTATGGTTGGGCTGGATCAGTTCATCACCAAGAATGCTACCTTGACTAATGAGAAGGAAGTTGATGCTCACCCAATTCGTGCCATGAAGTTTTCTGTGTCTCCCGTTGTTCGTGTTGCTGTGCAGTGTAAGGTTGCTTCTGATCTACCCAAGCTTGTTGAGGGACTTAAGAGGCTGGCCAAGTCTGACCCTATGGTTGTGTGCACAATGGAAGAGTCGGGTGAGCACATTGTTGCTGGTGCTGGAGAACTCCATCTTGAGATTTGTTTGAAGGATCTTCAGGACGATTTCATGGGTGGTGCAGAAATCATCAAGTCTGACCCTGTTGTCTCATTCCGTGAGACTGTTCTTGAGAGATCTTGCCGCACAGTGATGAGCAAGTCCCCCAACAAGCATAACCGTTTGTACATGGAAGCCAGGCCCCTGGAGGATGGTCTAGCTGAGGCAATTGATGAAGGACGTATTGGTCCAAGAGATGACCCCAAGATCAGGTCTAAGATCTTGGCAGAGGAGTATGGATGGGACAAGGATCTTGCAAAGAAGATCTGGGCTTTTGGACCTGAAACCACGGGGCCTAACATGGTGGTTGATATGTGTAAGGGAGTGCAGTACCTTAATGAAATCAAGGACTCAGTGGTGGCTGGTTTCCAGTGGGCGTCCAAGGAAGGTCCTCTAGGGGAAGAGCACATGAGAGGTATCTGTTTTGAGGTTTGTGATGTGGTGCTTCACTCTGATGCTATTCACAGAGGAGGTGGTCAGGTTATCCCAACTGCCAGAAGGGTCATATACGCTTCCCAGATCACAGCCAAGCCCAGACTCTTGGAGCCAGTGTACATGGTGGAGATCCAGGCACCGGAAGGAGCTCTTGGAGGAATTTACAGTGTGCTGAATCAGAAGCGTGGACACGTGTTTGAGGAGATGCAGAGGCCAGGAACACCACTTTACAACATCAAGGCGTATCTTCCAGTCGTGGAGTCTTTTGGATTCTCAAGTCAGCTTAGGGCAGCAACCTCAGGACAGGCCTTCCCACAGTGTGTGTTTGATCATTGGGACATGATGTCTTCTGACCCTCTTGAGCCAGGTACTCAGGCTTCAGTTCTTGTTGCCGATATCAGGAAGAGGAAGGGTTTGAAGGAACAGATGACTCCATTGTCTGAGTTTGAAGACAAGCTTTAAGCTGCTCTCTCCAAAACTAGCCTCTCTATTCCATTTGCTGGTCTTACAAACTCTACCTTATTTTTGCCTTGTTTTGTTTTTTTTATGTTTTACAACTATTTTGGAATGATGTTTCGATGACTCTATCTCTCGCCATCCTTTTTACTTCTTTTAGTTGAGAAATACTCTCTATCTTCGCAAATATTTTGGTCTTTTTTCTTTCTTTTTTTCCCTGTTTCCATCGTATCATCATACGTTACACTCATATGCATAATGCTGAACTATAAGGCTAGCACTTGCACTGGGCAGAAGTTGAGAGATAGTGTTGTTGATGTCGTCGGCTGCTTATTTCGATCATCTAATGATCTGTTAACAATTATTTCTAACTACTACAGAGGACGGGTTTTACATCACTTAGTTCATAAGTCACTTATCTACCTGTTCTGAGTAGCTTGTTTATCATCAATTACCCAACATAACTACACATTTGTTATTGTCATAATGTATTAACTATATTTTTTGTCTAATACTCGGCCATAACTGGCCAGTCCAATAACCAAGTTCGTACATAATGTAAGCGGTGGGATTCGATCCCTGGTTGTACAACTACACATGTCTTCTGTGGACTTACCGCCTGCCACTAGACTAAAGACCACTTGCAATGTATTAACTCGTTTAATCACAATTGAGATTTCTTGTTCGTAGAAAAAATAAATAAACACAAAACCTAATTTAAAATTGAATGTTTTAACTTTTTCATATAGCAATTTTTTTTGGTATTCTATATAGGTAATTTTTTTGCGGATGTTTCTTTTATGACCTTTAACACATTATAAAATTAAATATTGTGAAAAATAATGTTACAAATAAATTTTTAAATATTATAACGACACTATTATTGTGTAATACTCTTTACTTTAATTACACTATTGTTTTATCTAATATACATTTTACTTCTCGAATCATCTCCTTCAAATCTTCTTTTCACTCAATTTTATGATTATTGATTAGTGAAGGCTATAACCCAAAAATTTACTAAAAAAATTGTATGTTACGTAATATATGTAAAATCTAAAAATTATGAAAAATAAATTTAAAAATAGATATAATGATTTTGTGGAAGTTATAACTCATAGATTTACTGAAAATGAGTATACAAGCCAAAAACCTATAAAATCAACATATTATCAAAAATGAAAGAAATACTAAAAATGAGTATACAATCCATAGATTTACTAAAAATGAGTATATGAACCAAAAATTATCAAAAATAATTTCAAAAATGGGTGAAAAATGATTACTTAAAAGTTATAATCCACATATTTCTTAAAAACGAATATATATACCATAAATTAAAAAATCAAAAAAATTATCAAAAATAATCCAAAAAATGGGTGGGCAATGGTTATTTAAAAGCCATGACCCACAAATTTACTAAAAATGAAAATATATGGCAAAAATAAAAAATCTAAAAATTATAAAAAATAATCTTAAAAGTGAGAGCTATAACCCTCGTATTTACTTATTGGTAATTTATTGATATTATAGTTTTTGTCTATATACTTAATTTTGTAAATGTGAGCCTAATTTTTACAAAATCATTTTTTACTCCAATGCTTATTCATAAAATCATTTTTGCATTTTTGGTTTATCTTATACGAGTTTAAAAGTAAATTTATTTAGTTTTTTATCATAAGTTTCCTCTTTTGCCAATTGTATTGAATAACAATTGTCAAAACTACTTCCTCGAGTATAAAAATAAAATAAAGGTAATCATCACTATATAATGCAAAACCAAGAGCAATGAAAATCAAATTCAATAAAAGACAGCCTGTGGTTGAAGTGATTGAAATCTCAGGTTTATGCTATACGTTGAAGCGGAAAAGCATCACATCTCCTTCTTTAACAATGTACTCTTTACCCTCTGACCTCAACTGCAATAACAAATCAATATTCCAAGCAAAGAGCTTTGAGTAAGAGTTGAGAATCGTAAGGCATTTCGCTTATAGGAAGCTCTATTTATGGACATGAGGAAGAAACTCACAAGTCCTTTCTCTCTTGCTGCGGCAAGAGACCCAGCAGATACAAAATCTTCATACGCAACCTGAACACAAATACAAGTCAGTTAAAGCTTTTTATAATTTCCGTGTTCAGAACTCTACTGGATACGAGATTCTTTAAGAGAAAGAAGGCTTACAGTCTCAGCTCTAATAAAACCCTTCTCAAAGTCAGAGTGAATGACACCGGCAGCTTGTGGTGCAGTCATGCCTGTATCGCACCAAATTATCTACCATGTTACTTCATAGTCCCAGGAAATATTGTATTGGAGCACCCTACTGCCTACAAACTAACCTGCATGTATGGTCCATGCCCTTGTTTCCTAGCATAGAGTATATATTGATTTAGAGGATAATCTATTTAACTCTGAAGAGAAGGTTCAGTGTGATATTTGTGAGCATTTGTATGTGTTCTTCACCTTTTCACCAGACGTGAAGTATGTTTGCAATCCTAGCAGGCTGTATGTTGCCCTGATAAGGTTCCCGAGGCCACTTTCGTTGACACCTAGGGAGTTCAAATATTCTGTGCGTTCTTCAAGAGGAAGTTCGGTTAGCTCAGATTCAACCTGATCCCATGAATGGAGAGTCTTGTCAAGTAGTGAAAGTACATTTCAAGTAAATACAGGCATAAAAACATGAGATGTAAATACAGAATGGTTTGACCTGTGCTGAAACAACCACATGTCCAGACTGCAAATCCGAGGAAAGACCCTTAACTTCTTCAACGTAAGTATTCTTCTCAGGCTCAGCAAGATCAGTTTCCGCCACATTTGCCACGTAGATCATAGGCTTCATTGTAAGGAGACAGAGATGCTTTACAACTTCTTGCTCGAGGTCGGACAATGCAACTGACCGTGCAGGTTTTCCATCCAGAAGGGCCTCCTGAATTCTTTCTAAAGCAGATTTTTCAGCTTCCTCCTGTGTCATAGAATGTCACAAACTCTTGTGAGTATCAGCATAACTAGTTATGAAAAGTCAGAATTTCTGGGGGAACTGTTCTACCTTGACTTTGGATTGTGTATCCTTAGCCTTGCCTTTCTTAAGTCTCTCGATTCTTTTGCCAATCTGTAATTCTTGTAGAGAGGAGGGAATCAGCTTTACAAACTCTGTTTCAAATAAGAGTGTTTCTAAAAACAGAGAGGGTGTGTTCAAGCAAGCAACGCATAGCTCGAGAAATGAAAAGCTCGTTCGTTGAACAGTGAAATAGAAATAAGCTGAAGATAAAATAGGTCATACAAGAGTGAGAGAGAACGGCTGTGACTGTGAGTGTACCTGATCCAAGTCGCAGAAAATAAGTTCGAGATTGATGACATCAATGTCAGACTTGGGATCAACTTTGCCATTGACATGAATAATGTCGTTGTCCTCAAAACATCGCACTACCTGAAAGCAAAACAGTTATGTAGCCAGACGAAAATACAGTAAGCAATCACTGATGAAAACAAGGAGAAACAATGAAAACCTGAAGGATAGAATCAACTTCTCGGATGTGAGATAAGAACTTGTTGCCTAAACCCTATCAAAAAAGAAATTTGTTTTTAAAGAGTATGGAAATGTTAAGCATTGAGAGAGAGAAGAGAAGAGAATAGAAATGAATCTCACTTCGCCTTGACTAGCACCTTTGACAAGACCAGCAATGTCTACAAACTCAATGGATGCAGGAGCCATTTTTTGAGAACCACTGAGTTTGGAGAGCACTTGAAGACGCGAATCAGGAACCGCAACAATACCAACATTAGGCTCAATAGTACAAAACGGGAAATTAGCAGCTTGAGCCTTTCCATTCTCAACCTAATACAAACACAGAAGATGTTTGACGAAATGCCTCAGAGGATAGTAAGGGTGAATAAAGAAGTCACGGATTGCATCAATGGGGATAGAGAGACTTACAACAGCATTGAAGAGAGTGGATTTGCCAACGTTAGGAAGACCAACAATTCCAGCTTTCAAGCTCATGCTTACTTTGGAGGCAAAGCATCGGTTGTGAAGGGTCAAAACTCCAACGAACTTGGATTTACCAAAAAAAAGGAATTGATTGGTACTAGATATAGTAGACTTAGAAGGCAACAAAGCCAGAGCGGTGAAGACAGTGCTACAAGCTGCTCGAGCCATCCTCCAAAAGAGAGGTACGTGGAGATCCTCTATTGTGTTTGTAGATGAGCTATGGTTAGTTATCACTATACTCTATCAATGGGCCTATTAGAATGGGTCTCTTTTTGTTATACTGAGTCATACTTATGGGCCCAAAATCCAATAAAATACTTATGGGTCTCTATTTCTAAAATGGGGTTGTAGGACGTGGCTTTATGGGGACCTTGTTTTGTTGAGAAGAGGCAAAGAAGACAAGTGTGATTGGATTAATGGCTGAAATGCCTTGACAAAACAAATTTACTATTGCCACTCCTCTATTTTCGTCTTCTTTTCCAATTTCTTTTTATTAAAAACTGATTTAAAAGACATAAAAATCATGAAAGTTGAGTTTATTTATAGACCCAACCACCGATGACTTGACCCGACCATGAACCCGACCCAAGTTAAAATTCCTAATTTTTACCTTTTTGTTTCAAATTTGTTTCTCGCAAAAATCCAACAATAAGAGAGAAGATACGTAATACACAAGTGAAAATGAAAAGTACAGAGAAAGATAAGAGTAAGATGACTAAGAAGAAGGATTTGGATAATGTGAATGAAGAAGAGAGAGAAGAAGAAAACGAAGCAACTGATGATGTTAATGGAGAGGAAAAGGATGATGATGGTACTGGAAAGGGAGGAGAGAGCAGTAAAGAAGAAGAAGACATGAGTTTTGTACATTTAGAACAACTGGGACAATTGTGTACTATTCTGTGGTTTGGTACAAGTAGTACATCTAAGAACAACTATAAAGTTTTGTTTGATTTTTCAGGATATCTGACGATGATGCTGATAAAGGAGAGGTGGAGAAAGAAGATAAAGATTAAGATTCTCGGGGAAAAAACATTTATATGCACCAGGTAATGTTGGTCCAACGGAGAACAACTTAGAATTAATTTGTGGTTATGGTACAAGTGGTACAGCCGTAAACGAAGTAATGTATATTTTTTTATATATTAGCAGGATACCTCTGATGATGAGGAAGATTCCTGCGCACTGCAGCCAGAGAAACTGGTGCTAAGCGGAACAAAAGAGCACCGGTGAGGTATACACCCGAGGATTAGAAGAAACAGAAGAACTCATATTGGATTATGTGTTTTGGTATTTTGAACAACTTGATCTATTTTATTAGATTATTGTATTTCAGAATAATTGGAACAACTAAGACAATTTATTAGGTTATTGTATTTCTATTTCATTAGGTTAATGAAACCTTCTACTTCAATAAGTGGGTTTCTGATTAAGAGTAAAATAGGAATAGAACTCGTATTATGAGTGGTAAAGCTGCTCATATTTTTTTGAAAAATGGGTTTAAGATTGTTGTCCAGTGTCAGTGTGATTTGGAGAGCGCATGAAACTAAATATGAATATGTTTCCGTTTTTGGGGTACCAAAAGAAAACATATAGAGTCACGTGACCACGGGACAATGTGACGCAACACAAGAAGATTATTTGAGTAATTAAGAACAGATTGTTAGTATTTGGTAAGCTCCATTATAAACTTCATCTTCATCTTAAGGCATGCTTTAAAAGGCGATCTCTGACCCAAAGCCTCTATATACAGGTCTACTCTCTCTCTATATACCTTATCTTTATCAGACTTTTACAAAATTTGAAAACGAGCTATAAAAGGTGTAGGTGTGAGAGAGAAAGGAATAATATACAAATAAATAGGGTGCAGTTTGTTTTACACATGGGTTAAAAAAATAAAATAGATGATAAAGCATTGCAACTTGTTACATTCATACCACAGATACATACAGTAAAAGACAAAGTTTGGTTTGGTTTGGTTTATTACCAGATTTAAAATAAAAATGAAGAACAATTTTGTCATGGACTGCCCTTATTTATGTCTATCTATAGCTTTGGAGTTGTATATGATGAATGTGAAGAAACAAAAGAGAAAAGAACGTGGCAAGTGAATGCAAATAGCATGTATTCAACTCTTTCTGTCGTTTCTTATATATCACTGCAAAACACAAAGAAAGCAAAAGGGAGAAGGAGAGATAGAAGGAACAAAAGAAACTAAAATAATATTAATGGTTGTCGGGCTTTATAAACGTAAGCTATTTGGTGTTTCTGTAAGACGACAGATGGAGTTGAGAATCTTGACAGAGGAGCATCTTTTTATTTGTTTTTAAATTGGGCTGATACTTGATACAGGAGCAGCAGCAGCTAAGGGGTAGCCTAGCTCTAGCTCACTCGAATGACAGCTCTCTCCCCCCTTTGACCCTTTTCGCACTCATTTTTATATGCATATCTAATCCCTTTCTTACAGATCTGACCCCTTAATTACCTCTTCACTCTCTCCAACCTTCAACAACACACAAATTAAGTACTGTTTTAGATTTTATAAATCTAATATTAATAATCTAGACAACGTGTTCAGTTAGATTCCAGACAAATGTGGTAATCCTGACTAAAATTCAAAGCATTTTAGTAATATTTAACCGGGTGGATAGATATTGTAATCAATGATATAATATTGTACACACTGTAAAATCAATCAATCCCTAGTTGCTAAACAAGAATTAGGAGCTAGCTAGGCTGTCAACTTTTTGAACATCTCTAGCTACAATATTAAGACGACTAATGTTATAATAATATTAAGTATGTTTTTTAGTGAAGACATATAAGATCCTTTTGATTTGGTCCAAGCCGACCACATGCATTTCCACTTCTCCTTCGTTATTAGTTTACTTGTTGCTTTTTGTACTTTCTCCAATACTTATCAAACAATAAAGCTAAGCAAAGCCATGTTTGAGATGGAATATTTGCAATTCTTTTCCTTCTCCCCTAACTTGTTTCTTTCTTCCTTAATAATCACACTATTTTATTCTTCATTTATAGCATTACACATCTTACTTTTTGGTCAGACCTTTCTCTTTTTAAATACATACTCTATTCATCCAATTTATCGCTAATTGCGCTTTGGTCTTTCCAAGTAACAATCAATTATGAAATTAAGACTGTGATTAATTAGACCGATAAAATTAAAATTGTTAAACGAACAGTATTTACATACTCTGCCCTCAATTATAAACTCAGTTTACAAATTAACCCCGCAAAAACAAAAGCGTTAAGATCCCCCTACCTCCTGACTACATGCGGTTTACTATTCTAATTTCGCTTCAATTCTGGTTCCATTGCTCCGGCTCTTCCCATTGCTCTGTATCTGCGATTTGTTTCCCGGAGACGGAGATGAAGACGAAGTTGACGACGATGATGAGAATAGCTGACCGAAGAATAACCCTGATTTCAGCGAACATACCGGAACATTTAGAACCGGCGTTATTCTGACATTAGCAGAGTACGATCTCGGCATTCCATGGTGCTGCTTCATTCTAGGTCCACCTGTGAAGCTTCCGGGACTGCTTGAGCTTCTTTCCAGTCCATGAAACACGATTTTACCCGAGGCGTTAAGTCTCGGACTATCCGCAGTTACAGTAACTCCTCGGGATTCTCCGGCGGTCATGTTCACCGATGATAATGACGATCCTTCAACGGAAGGATTCGACGGTGGATGATGATGACGCCTCGGCTTAGCTAATCTGATTCTTGGTTGGTTAGGGTTGCGTAAATGAGTCCGAGCTGGAGCAAAAGGATTAGGACTTGGTTTGTCGAGGTCAAGTGAGAGTCTTGGAAGCTCATCGATCTCGTGGCCAGAGGAAGAAGAAGATGAGAGGGAGAGACGCGAAGAGGCGACTGAGATAGATTCAGAGATGTCTGGTTCCTTCAGCAATGGCGACGCTTCTGATGCGGTGGAGGATTTATTAGAACTCCGGTGAAGAAATTGCTTAAAAGACGATGCTTTAGGGTTTGGTGAAGAAGATGAAGAAGTGGGCTTAACAGAGTCTTGTGACTTGGTGTTAACAAGCTTCTTGAGACCTAAAAGCTCTCGCCATCGAGTAGTACAACGAGGAGCTTTCGGAGAGAAGAGGTCAGAGATCTCCATCTCAAGTCTCCGGCATGATTTCAAAACCTCCGGCGATTCCTTCGGTTCAGTAGTCGTTGTCGTCGTCGTCGTCTTGGGGACAGAGAACTTCAAAGGCACAAGCTTTCCATCGGAGAAGAGTTCGTCAGCGGAGAGCATAGTGACAGGATCTTCGAGACAAAACTCGAAATCAACAACTGGATCTTGGTTATCGGGAATGGGATCATCAGATCGTTGGTTGTCGAGGGAGGAAGAGCGAGTGGTGTCTTCTCGGGTCAAGGAAATTCGAGGGCTCGTACACCCGAAAGACGAGAACTTCTCCGGGGAAACACCGGCAGATTTAACACAAGCGGAAGCCATTAAAGAAGAAAGAAGAAAAGAAGGGGCATTTGCCGGCAAAAAGGTAACTGTGGGATTAAGGGTTTGGCTTGGAGAGATGTGGAAGTGAGAGTGAGAGACACTTGTTATATACACACCTCTCTCATTCTCTTTACCCGACGCTTTGTTTCATTTACCGCAACCATTCGGGTCGGGTCTTTATTAAAGGGCCTATCTCAACTCTATTTTGGGCCCTTAACCATGTATATATTTTCCATTCTTTATTACTTCAATATTTCAAATATGGATTAAGCTACTACTAAGCCTACTACTATACAATATAACATTTTATAATTTAATATTTTATACATTAATAATTCAATACTTTTTGTTAAATTTTGGCTTAATTAATACTATATTCATACCCGCGCAATCGCTCTCTTATCTTTATAAATTTATATCAAATATTAAACAGTGATGAGTAAATTTTATTTGTTTTTTAACATAATTTTCTAATATATAGTGTTAACTAATTATAGTAGAAGAATTTTATGTTTCATAAAGATATAGAAATAAGAGTGTTTTAATTATGTTAATCCCTTTTATAAATTATAATTCATAAGTATTACATTACATAATTACACATATTTATTAAAATAGTGAGTTATTAAATTTTATAAAATAATTACTAAGAAAAATAATTATTCACCGCAACATATTAATGGATAAAATATATTGAATTATATCGTAAAATATTACATATATTTTAAATAAATTATTACCCAATACATTTGGAAGTGAATATTTTTTTTATGAAAATTTTACAAGTCAAAATTTTCTATGTAATTTTGAATCATTTGATTTATAGTTTTGATCTATCATTAGTAATATATATCATGCCGGTATATACATAAGTTTTTATATATTAGCCTCTAAAATTTTGAATTTTTTTTTTGTCAACATTATTCGTTCGGTTTGGATCAACAAGACTTGATCCATAGTCTAAATGCTCCAACTGGAACTGGTGGGATTCGAACTCCTCACTTGGTGCCTAACTAAATCAGGGGCAAACCAATTAGACTACCTGTTTGAATTTATAACATATGGAAAAAATATCGTAAATTTTATTATATATTTAATTTGTTCTATTATATTTCATAAAAATCATAAAAAAATTTAGTTATTAAGATTTATAAAACTAATTATCATAAGAAATAAACTTTGACCCGTTCAAATTATATAGCTAATTATCATAATTGTTTTTAATTTTTAGAATTGAATCTAAATTTTGGTTATTTCCGATTGATTTTATTATTATATTTTGTAATTAGTTTTGACCAGATTAGTTTATTGGATAATCTAATATTTTTAGTTAATTTGATTGTAAATAAAAAACAAAATAACAATAATAAAGACTTTTTTGTACTATTTTTGATAGATTATATGATGTAAATTTTTACAAATTTAAAATTAATTTTTTAATTGCATCCTCTTTTAATAGTACATGTATAATTTTTAATGGTTGCATGAATAACAATACCCTAAAAAATATTAATATAATTAAATATTAATTTTTAACAATTTTGTGTGTTTGGATTTAAATTGAGTAAAATTTAAAACTTACATAAGTATCTAAAATTTAAAACTTACATAAGTATCACACAAAATCATTTCAATGGTGCATTCTATTAATAAATTTGGTAATAATATGTGTTATAATTTTTTTATGACATTTTCTATAATATCTTACAAGTTCAGGTTATTTTTTGTAAATTTTTATAAATGCATCCTCCTTTAATATAATAGATTTCAAAAAAATAATAATGGTATAAGTTAATAAAAAAAATCATGATTCCAATGTTATTTATGATTAAAGATAATAAATAATAATGGCCTTAAAATCATTACATTCCAATGTTATTAAGTAATAAAAATGTGATTGTATAGTTATATAAGATGGTAATTGAAAAATGAAGGGAGTGAATGTAATGAAATATAGAGGGGCTGGTTCGTGTGAGCATTCAATATTTAGTTGTTATGTGGAATTATAAATATCTCACATTATGGTCACCTACCGACCAATCATTAAGTGTTATCATATGCACACGTTTCTTGTATATTCATTCATAATTTGTTTCCTTTCAACAAAAACAATATTTATTTCATTTAGACAAAGACAATCCTTGGTTAGATCAAGCATATGGCTTTTAAGGCCTTTAAAGGTAGCCATCTTACGAGCCACATAAACGATCACTTATGATCTCAACCATTTTGCTATCTTTCCTTTTACACTCAAAATCACATTCATACCAACTCAAATTCATCGGAATACATTTATATGACAAGTTATGATGTTACACTATTCATGCAAACAAAATTGATGTGAAGAAAAGATGGGAAGGGACTGTTGAAATGAAACTTGACAGCTTTCACAAAATCTAATATCTTACCAACCGGTCCTATTTTTGTCTCCATTCTATATCTTTAATCATCCACATTTATATATCAATCATTAATAAATCATTCTAAAATACATTTTTAAAAAAATCACAAATGAATACACTTTTATATAATAAGGTATTTCGTGTTATATATGGTGGATGGATGGGCAAAATAGATTGAAAATAGAAGAATGGAAAGTACATTGGAATATCAAAGTAGCTAGGAAGGAACTCAAAAGAGGCAAGTCATGTAGGAGCATAACTTTGCACTTCTCCAAGCTCACAAACGACAAACATCAACCCTAATACTTTCTTTACATGTATTATTTGTGTATACTATGGACCAGCTTCTTCATTATTCGTCATTAGTCTCATGTTAATGATTGCTTACAACATTCGATATCGTTATTACTGTACTCGCTTATAAATCTCAACTTACATGGCACAGCTTGCTATGATATAGACATGTCCACAATTAAGGGCAAGAAGACTTACGTGTTTTATTATCACACTAAGTATCTCTGATCTCTACCATCCAAACATTTGCTTAAATTATTCACCGTCTTTTTTATATCTCTACATATAAATAGAAATAATATTTTGTGGAATATGGCAAGAAGATGAAAGGTCCAAGTCTTTGGGCCACACGGGCCTTTCAGATCCAGCTGTTCACATGAATTATTATTCTAAAGCAAAATCATTTATTCTTAATTTTTTAATTACAAATATTATCTTAATTCTAGATAATAATTATTTAACCAATCAGAAAGCAATCCGTAAAATTTAAATAATCAAAATAGATAAAGATATGAAAAAGTCAAATAATTTGAAATAAATGTTTTTCTCTAAAACATCATACCATTTGGAAACGGAGGAAGTGATAATGAATAATAAACTTTTATTAATTTAAGACGGAGATTACAATGCCAATACCGTCTTTCTAACGACGTACCCAAATAATAATCACAAATCTGACATGTGTTTGTTTCATACTACTATATAAATAAATAAAGTAAAGAGTATTTAGTATTTCCAATTAATTAAAAACCATTCATACACGAAAACCATTTAATTAGTAGTAAAAAAATGAATGAAATGGAGGATATTATTGCATTCTTTAATTGTTGTCTCCTGTTTCATAGCAGCCTTGTAAATTCATTTATACTATTATAGTTGCGTAGCCAAATCAAAGTTTATATACTTTAGTGTCATTATATCTTCAAGTCAAACCATTTACCCTATATATTTTTCATTATATTTCTTACGATTTTCTTAGTAAAATTTCAATTATGTTATCCAGATATATATCCTCAACTATGAGGCAAAGATATTTGATTTTGTTTTGTATTCAATAGATTAAAGTATTAAAATTGATGTATATAGAGAAGTTGAGGGTAAGTAAAGTATTTTGATCAAATAGTTAAATAATGTTAATTTCCATAGATATTTTAAGCAAAGATTTGATTCTAATTAGCTTACATATAAAAATGATTAGTATATAATAATCTGTACTATTATCCTTATCGGACAAATTAGTACTTAAGGCAGGAGTCATCACCCAAAATGAAATGATCCCAATAATAATAATATTTCTCTTCTCTCTCTCGTCGCTCTTTAATAACCACTCCCGATCGAGGAAGATAAAAATGGAGACTGGAGAAGAGAGTAGTATAAGCATGGTGGAGGCAAAGTTACCACCAGGATTCAGATTTCACCCAAAAGACGACGAGCTTGTCTGCGATTACTTGATGACACGATCATCATCGTCATCATCTCTCTTGATCCATGTTGATCTCAACAAGTGTGAGCCTTGGGACCTCCCTAGTACGTTCCTTTCGTTTTCTCTTTATTTACTTCATTCGTTATACATGTATATGTATAATTATGTTCTTCTTTCTTCTTCTGAAACACAACTCTTCAACTTAAGAGCAATATTCATCATTTAAATGCTTTTGTTTTTGTTAGATAACATGTTTATAATTATATATGTGGGAAGTTGACACAACCAAAATTCTTGAAGAAAATGTTTTGGATCAAATAGTATTAAGATAGTAACGACGAAAAAGTCAATATATATCTCGAATTTTGGTTGGTTCAGGATATTGACCCTTCAACTGCACATTGTATTATTGAATACTTAGTCGTCGGATTCTTATTCGATGTTATGGTTGAAGAATCACATCTTGACATGCTTAGCTCAATCCCTCACGGATCTATGTGTACTACTTTAGTATTTTATATTCGTAAATGCTAAATAGCCGATATATTTGAATTTGAAACAATATTATAGAGAAATGTAAGTTTTTT
Source organism: Lepidium didymum (assembly GCA_963920545.1). Classification (NCBI taxonomy): domain Eukaryota; kingdom Viridiplantae; phylum Streptophyta; class Magnoliopsida; order Brassicales; family Brassicaceae; genus Lepidium; species Lepidium didymum. The sequence continues at coordinate 24,751,022 of OY986992.1, read as the reverse complement.
GGTCAATAAAGAGACACAACTTTTAGTTTGTAATGTTCTAGAACAAAAAGACAAAAAATTTGGTCATGTGAGTTTCATTACCCTATAATAATAGTAATAGTAATGTATTTAACTAAAATAAGAATGGTTGTATGTGTTTCATGAAATGATCAGAAATGGCATGCGTGGGAGGCAAGGATTGGTATTTCTATAGCCAAAGAGATCGAAAATACGCGACCGGTCTGAGAACAAACCGAGCAACGGCCACTGGATATTGGAAAGCCACTGGCAAAGACAGAGCCATACTTAGAAAAGGTAAGCTTGTTGGGATGAGGAAGACATTGGTCTTCTATCAAGGTCGAGCTCCTCGTGGTCGTAAAACTGATTGGGTCATGCATGAGTTTCGTCTTCAAGGATCCTCTCATCCTCCAAATTCTTCTCCCAAGGTATACATACACACTTAATTCCAGTTCTTCGATCATCAATCACTCTTTCGTTAGCATATCCCTTCAAGAGTTATTATATGTTTTTATATGTTCAGGAAGACTGGGTCTTGTGTAGGGTTTTCCATAAGAATACAGGAGTTATTTGTAGAAGCAACAAGGAAAGCTGCTTTGACCAGACAGCCTCTGCATCTCTTCCTCCGTTGATGGATCCTTACATCAACTTTGACCAAGAACCCTCTTCTTACTTCACTGATGATCATCATTTCATCATCAATGAGCACGTACCCTGCTTCTCCAATTTGTCACAGAGCCAAACCTCAAACCCAAACATAACCAACTCAGTCTCTGACCTCAAGGCTTCTTGTAAGAGCCCTAACCCCTTGTTTACTGGTGGTTCAGCTCCAGCCACGCTCACAGGTCTCGAATCGTTCTGTTCTTCAGATCAGATGGTTCTCAGAGCTCTGCTCAGTCAGCTCACTAAGATCGATGAAAGCCTCGGGGCTAAAGAATCACAGAGTTATGCAGAAGGTAGCTCTGAGAGTCTCCTGACCGACATTGGTATTACAAACACTGCTTGGAATTGCTGATGGTCCAGTGTAACGAGAATTATAGTTGCTATATTCATATTCAGAATTGAAACAATTATTCATCAGGAATATGGTGTCTGGTTGTACAAAAATTTCCCCACTCTTGAACCCAGTCGAATTCATATATACCACTCTTGTAAAATACCACTTAAGACGTTATGCATATATATTTCACCTTAGTTTCATTTGTTTAAGTGTAAAGATCCGTTATTACAGTCCTCTAAGAACTATTAAGCAAGAGGATTATCTGAAAGATCATTACCCGTTAACATGACGGGATAGGTGACTGCATAGCCAACGCAGTGGTTCCTGAAACAGAACTGCATGATCAGAATCAGTTCTCCGAACAAAATCCTTAGGAACAAGTTTCCTTGGTAAAAAAATTCCAAAGCAGACAGATTCATCAATGCAAAGACATTGTTTGGTTTGTACATAAAATAAGCAGGAATGGTCAAGTTATTAATCTAAGATGCTTACTTTCATAGATGTTGCCAATCAAAACCATTGAGAAGTACTCTTCTGAGATAGAACTGCGCTTGCTATCATAACTCACGAGATAGTGTACTAAGAAGACGACATGATATGCTGATATGGATCTGTTTCATTGGTAGAAAGAGTTCACGAGGAAGATTGTCATTGCCGTTTTACATTCTAGTTGAATCTTCATATAAGGGTGTATATATAACTTGGCTTTGAGGTATGGAGATACACTCAATACGGTACCTATAAGCAGCTGGATGTCTGCAAAAGTTTTGACGCTGCAGCTAAGCCACTGAGTATGGCACCTTCCACACTTGGCTTGACACAGAAATCTCCACAGACTGCTAAATTCCTATTTCTATCCCAGAGGCACCTCTCCTCTACGGCTATGCTTTTAGCTGGAAACGCACTTCCCCTAGAGACAACAAATTAATAAGCTGAAAAGAGATTGCAGAAGGACTAAGAGTCTAGATGCTTACCATCTGTGGGCTTTCATGAAAAAGGGGAGAGAACTAACAAGGCCTGAGCACTGAAACTCGTTAAACATCTCTTCAGATATTTTGTTTAGTGTTTCATTCGATAGCTTTTGAAGGCCAGTCTTGGCAATAACACTGCTGGCATAGTCTGGAGTAGAATGCAGTATCCATCTTTCACTTCAAAATCAAGAAAAAACCCCCAAGATTTTAGAACAATGAAGAATATTACCCCATACATTTGGTTGCACCTGCTCAAATACTGTAATTATGCACTTTTGTTTTTGGTAGTGAGGCGATTTACCTATCTGTGGACCGTCCTGGCTTACTGCTATCACAGTGAGCCCAGCTCAATATCTCTGAGTTCTTGAAAGATAAGCCTTTTACTGGTATCTAATTCAAGAATTATAGAGTAGACAAAAGACAAAAATTAGCTAAGTCATTCACTAGGTCTTTGTTTCTGCATACATATGCAGATGAATCCAAATACTTTGGCTAGTAGGTTGATCTACCAAAATTGATTAAATATTGGACAAGCAAATATCTTACCAACGACAATGGCTCCTTGAAAGCTAGCATAAGAGAGAAACATGGTAAAACAGGAATATTTTGCAGCTTAGTCGCCAACTCTGGGACTAGAGTTAAGTCTGTGTGAAGAAAGCAAATCATGGTTAATAGAGAGATAAATATGATATAACTTTGAAACGGTAACAGTAGGAGGACAGAGTTCGTGCAATTCTTACCCAGTGGCGGTGGGAGTCCGGTCACTTGAGTAAACCTTGGAGAAACAATGTTTTTATCTGAAGCAACCACTCCATCAAAACGACCTAAATCTTCTCCTTTTGAATCTGTCAACAACCATGGTATCTCTTCTTCCAACCATTCCAGCTTGGCAATCCCAGTTCCAAACAAACTTTTAACACCTACAATGAAGATCACTCAGACACTGATGTTTCAGGCTTAATCTCTCGACTAGAAAGATTAAAAAATGTACCAGACTCGTGACACAAGGCCTTAGATATAGAGTTCATGCCCGGAACACCCACATACTTCTTTGCATCCTCTTCCTAGAAAGTAGACAGGTTGAAATCAGAAAAACCTCATACTCCAAGATAAATCATACTATAAGCAAATTATTGGCTACTTGGGATCAACCAATCGTAGTCGATGGAAAAAACCTGTTGGATGCCAAGAAACTTGTTGGAGGCACAATCAAAACTCCCCAAAACTTGTTTCCATTCAGAAACAAGACCTCTGGACTCCCACTCGTGAACAAGAGCCATTACATCAGAGTTGCTCACACAGAAAAATGGAGCTCCATGGTCAAACATCAACTCCTCTCCATCTTCGCCAATCTCTCTGCTTCGAAAATATATGATTCAAAGTTTAGAAACTATTCAGGTTTCACAGATAAACAACTCCTCTGAAGTAGTCAATATATCACTTTATCAAACGACTCGAACGTATAATTTGGGGGAAAAGGAACCTTCTTTGGGACATGCGTCCACCAGGTCCACGACCAGACTCGAAGATTGTGACGGAGACGCCATTCCTTGCCAGAGTAGACGCACACACGGCTCCGGAAACTGCTCCAATATCAATAAAATAAAAGACTTCAATCCATTAAAGCAACCCAAAAACAGAAACCTACCAACACAATTCAGGGAACCCACTTCCAGTCCCGATAATGGCGACCTTCATTGTGACGGCAACGCTGCTCATTTGCTTCCTAATCACCGGCGAAATTGTGGCTGCCAACGTTTGCACTCTGCCTCATCCTCCAAAAAAAACCAAATCTCGTTTACTATTTTGGCTATGAAACTGCATCCCGTTTTAGTTTATTAAAACCACAGCTCGTTACACGGGAAATGTATAAGACGATATACATGTACAAATGCTATGAAAGCCATTAGTTTTGACCCCTCATCTTTGTTTTTTTGTGGTTTTGTCCACAAATTAGCTTTGATACAAGTCTTGTGATTGTGAATGTCACATAATCATAGAGTCAGTTGTTGCCTTATGGCTCTTATCCATTACTAAGCATTAAGATTCTGTGACACTTCATTTCTTCCATATCTTTTATTTGAATTAAAATGACAGATTCTTTCTCACTCTCATTAATTTCATTATGTGGCTTACCTCAGTTTATGGTTCTATATCAGATCGAGTCTGACCTGTCAATAGTTCCTGATTTTTTTGTATATATAACCATTGATTGAATTCCCAACAAGGGCATTATTGTAAGCAGCAAAAGTAAAGGGGTAAACATAAGAAGAAACAAAAATTTGGGGAGGGGAGAGCAAAACCATAAAATAAGAGAAAAAGGCAGAGAGTTCTGAATCCGTTGGCTTGTCCGCAACTGCAACTGGAACAGACACGCCATTGTTGAATGAATGAATGATAAATCCGTGTTATTTCACTAACACTAGAGATTTGGGATTCGATGAAGAGCTTCCTTAATTGGCCTTTGTTTTTCTTCTCCGACGAGTTTTCCCGGCAAGCTGTTTCTGATGGTTATATCTGGGCCACAGCGATTTCATTTCTCTTAATTCTTCTCTTTCATCTCTTCTTTTCCAGTAAATTTCGCTTCTTCAGTTTTTCCTCTTCTTCTTCTTGTTCTTCTGCACCTACGGTCTCAGTTTCTCATGCGCAATCAAGGTAAAAAGTTTGATTTTTCCCAATCAAGTGTTAGATTATTCACTTGGGCTAAGGAAACAAGTATGCTACTTTTTGCTTTCAAATCTTCAAACTTTGAATGATTCTGCTTAGGAGTGTTTTTGTAATCTTTAGGCTCTATGTAGATTGGTTTCACTGAGCTATTGATACGAGATTTCTATAAACGCTTTGCAGGATATCCAGACTAGTTTCTGATGAAGATTTGAAATACCTAATTGAGAATTTGGAGGAAACAAATGAAGCTAATGAGATATGGGAAAGTGTTATCCACAAAAGCAATGATCGCGTTTCATACAGTGCTAAGCGCTGCAAACCCAAAGTATTTACATCGTTTTGTACTTTCACTTAGTCTGCTTAGTCTTTTATTCTGATATTACTGAGTCTAAAAATAAACCTTGGCTTATTTTAGGATGGTGGTCCTATGAAGTATCTAAGTGTCACGGTCTTTGAGGACTGCTCTGCAGATATTTTGAGGGACTTTTACATGGACAATGATTATAGGAAGCAATGGGACAAGACTGTGGTTGAGCATGAGCAGTTGCAGGTTGACAGTAATAGCGGAATTGAGATTGGTCGCACAATTAAAAAGTTTCCTTTGTTGACATCAAGAGAGTACGTACTAGCTTGGAGATTGTGGGAAGGAAAGGACAAGTTCTACTGTTTTACAAAGGTAAAGCGTTTAACTAAAAATTTTCTTTTTGTCACAATTGGTTGTTTCTGCTTAACTTGTTCTTTTGCTCTTTGTCTTCTTTACTAGGAATGTGATCACCATATGGTACCGCTACAGAGGAAGTATGTTCGTGTAAGTTATATGAGATCTGGTTGTCGAATCAGGCAAGGCAAGTGGTTTTCTTATCCACTATCCAGTTTGTGTTTTCATCATTTTTTCTAGTTTCTACCTTTGATGCTGATCTAACTGCTAAGCTAAGCATTTGCTGCAGTTCCGGGTAGAAATGCTTGTGAGATCAAACTTTTACACCAAGAGAATGCTGGATTAAATGTTGAGATGGCTAAGCTAGCCTTCTCAAAAGGCATATGGAGTTACGTTTGTAAGATGGACAACGCACTTCGTAGATACGGAGCAACCACCCATCGACCACAAGGGCCAATTATATCTGCTGTTACCTTCATAAATAAGGTGAGATTCATATTATAGATATGTTCCCTAAAATGGGATTTAGCGTCCTGAAATCTCATATGCATGAAGTAACCAGTTTGGTCCTTATTGAAATCGTTTTTGTTCCTGCAGGTTCCATCAGGTTTAGAAACTCAAACAGATGATGCATCCTCAGTGGAAACAAGTAGAGGCGAAGGACTGTTGAAACATGTTGCAGCCGAACAGAAGAAAACATTGATGAGAAAGCCATCAAAGAAACTGGTAGCAAAAGGTCTGGTACTTGTGGGCGGAGCAATCTGCTTGTCCCGTGGTCACTCTGCTTTAGGGGCTAAAATAGCATTGGCTTACTTATTGACAAAGCTGAATAAATGTGGAACTTCTTTGAATCAGACCACCCAGAAGACAAGTATATAAGTTACAACTCTTTTATCATTGGGTTAGAGAAAGGCTTTTGCTTTAGCAAGGGCTCTCACCACATGAGCTCTGGTAGTTTTTGGTCTTCAAAATGTTGTAATTCACATTATATAAATTAAAAGCTTACATTATACAGAGACAAGTCTAACTTTTTCTGGCAGTTGATAGAATTAGTCAATTACGTAAATCCTTAACAATCAATCAAATTTTTGCCTATGGCTATGGTATAATTAGAATTTTTGAAAACTAATTTTAGCTGAGATTTATTTCTACCTGTATTAGATTTAGGTTTAGCTTTCCTTCTCTCTCATTATTAGAAAATCTTGAGAACTTTTTGAAAGTTTTCTTTGTGAATTTCATTATCGTGGTGAAGTATTTGGATTGTTTGATTGTTTCCATCGACCCATATATTTATTCTGCATCAATGTATATAATAAGTAAGTATCTCTAGATTTCAATGGAGGATGTGAATATATTAAAGTTTTGTTTAACCATGCACCCTACAAGTCTCTTCAATGGAGCTTTTCTTTTGGATTGTTGTGGTATTAACGTATCATCTTCCAAGTTGTTCAAGGCTTCATGTGCTACAGCCTTGGGAGAAAGCTGCGTCTCTTTAACCCTGCGACTAGACAACTTATCAACATACCCGCCCTAGACACTAGATTCAAGGTAAACAGTACAAGTCAAAGTGGCAAGGTTCTACTCATACCAGAGGATTTGATTTCTCCTTTCTACATTCTCTCTTATGATCTGCAAAGTAATGATATGAGAAAGATTGAAGTCAAGGGCATATCGTACAACTGGCTTAGCAAAGAGAAAGAGAAAGTACGTTTTGACTTCATGTTGATGGATCAGAGTGAGAACATCGTCTACTTGGAGACTTGAATGATTGAATCTTTTTTACTATTGACCGTCGTGTTGTTTCTATTTGAAAACCATTCTCTTTCTCTCTTAATTAAGCCATTAAGTAGCTTGTGAATCATCGCTTTTCTTGCAAATTGTTTCCTTTAAATCTGAAGCTATTGCCTATTTTTGTGAACAAAACAGTATTAGCTAATTAATATTTCGAAAGAAATGTAGGTTGTTACATATTATATATATAGATCCAAATATCTAAACAAACACCAAGTAACTTGTAAGATTTGGTTTTCTTGTATATTGCTTCTTGACACTGTATATATATGAACAATGTTAGTGTTTACCAATAGCTAATAAATTTAAAAAAGAAGAAGAGAATGTGGAGTGTTGCATTGTGTGTTGTTATAGCTTTAGTGGTCGTCAAGATCAGTCTCTGGCTCTATAGATGGTCGAACCCCAACTGCTCAGGCAAACTGCCTCCTTGTTCAATGGGGTTTCCGATGATTGGAGAAACTGTTGAGTTCTTTAAGCCTTACAGTTTCGACGAAATCCCTCCATTTGTCAACAAAAGAATCTCAAAGTTAAATCTGCGACTTGTTCCGTCTCATTTCTCTTTTCTCTTATATCTCTTACTGGTTTGTGCTTCAGGTACGGTGGTTCGTTGTTCCGGACGAATATCCTTGGCTCTAAAACAATTGTTTCAACAGACCCGGAAGTGAACTTTGAGATTCTCAAAAAAGACAGTAGGTGTTTCATCATGAGCTATCCAGAAGCTCTTGTTAAAATCTTTGGAAAAGATAACTTGTTCTTCAAGCAAGACAAGAACTTCCACAGGTACATGAGACAGATCGTTCTGCAGCTTCTTGGTCCTGACAGTTTGAAGCAGAGATTAATACACAAAATTGACCATGCCACACGCGAGCATCTCAAATCTGAGTCTTTTAAAGACGTCTTAGACGTCAAATATACCATTGGAAGAGTATGATAAGCCCTACCTCCATATATTTTGATTGATCAAATATCTTACTCACTTGTCTGTTTTGATGTGTTTTTATCTTTTGTCATATTGCAGCTGATAATGGAACAAATGATCCAGATGATCGTAAGTGACATCAAACCTGAGACTAAGAGTAGACTTATAGAAGCCTCCAAGGATTTCAGCTTTGATTTGGTTAGGTCCCCTTTTGATCCTTCTTTTTGGAAAGCTCTTTACAATGGTCTTATGGTAAGATCTCTTGTCCACAACTTCTTATCTTAAGGATTTGTCAGCTTAATTAACACTCTACATCCACTTTCCAATGTAAAGGCACGCAGAACCGCGATGAAGATGATAAAAAGAATCTTTGAAATTAGATGGATTAAGATATGGAGATTTCATGGAAACAATGATAGATGAGGTAGTAAGAAGGTGATACGATGAACAAGGAAAGATGTGTAGAGCTAATATTAAGTTTACTGATTGCCTCATATGAAACTACGTCTACTATGACTGAAATATCAGTGAAATTTATAGCTGAAAATCCCAAAGTGCTAACGGAGTTGAAGGTACCTTACTTAAAGAACTCTGTAATGAAGAAGCAGTTGAGAAGTTTGAATATTTTATTATCTTTACATGAGATGCTTAAGCCTTAAGTATGTTAAACAGAGGGAACATAAAACCATCCTGCAAAACAGAGCTGATAAAGAGTGTGGAGTTACTTGGAAAGAATACAGATCCATGATGAGTTTTACGCATATGGTAGCTTCTGTTACATATTAGTTCATACATAATAAAAATTAAGAACTTGTTGTGGATCGGTTAGTTACTAAAGCACTTGGTTGATTGTTGCAATTGCAGGTTATTAATGAGTCTCTTCGTCTAGGAAGTTTGTCACCTGCTATGTTTAGAAAGGCGGTGACTGATGTAGAAATCAATGGCAAGTCTTGATTCTCTCTTTTGCATCACACAAAATATCTAAAAGCTCGTAACCAATGATTCAACTAACGTCGTTTGGTGGTGGTGCAAGATTATGTGCAGGAGCAGAGTTTGCTAGGCTTCAGATTGCTATATTTCTCCATCTAGTCACAACATATGACTTCTCTTTGGTCGAATGTCCTGATATCATTCGAACACCCTTACTTCAATTCTCCAAGCCGATACGCATAAGTATCTTGGAGAGTCTTTTTTAGCATGGTGTTGTGAAATCATATATCACTATTGGTCAAAAAAGTATGAAATGTAAGAAGGAACTAATCCTCTCTCAGTTAGAAAATTTACAACAGCATTGTTCATTTTCCGCTTTATCTTCCCTTTTTATCATTGCTCTTTCTTCATACTTTCAATTTCAGTCGCTAGATGCTCACCAAAGACAGCATTCTTGGCTTGGTGATGGTAATCTGAATCTTCCTCACTGCTCCATTTTCTGACGAACTTGGGAATCATGTTTCTTACATCTCGTGCCTCTGACACTTCATCCATTTCATTCACTCGTTCAAAGCGGACTGCACTCACTTTTCTGGCATTTCCTGCTAGTATCTGTCCACAAAGGTAGTTAGACGATGCTTCTTGCTAAATCTGGTAAAAGGGGAAGTGATATTATGAGTCTGTTTACCTCTAGTCTATAAATTTGGTTCTTTTCCTTTGGATCTTGACGCTCGTGTTTACCCTCGTCTTGTTCATCATTCTCTTCCCAGTTTTCCTTTTCAAGAACTGCCGTCACACTCTCACCTGTCTTTGGAATATACCCAAAGACCTCACAGACAAAACCTGAGACTGTCTCATACTGATGACCCTGCAAAAAGGGGAACAAAAGGATAGTTTACACTCTGCCAACAAGCAATCCTTAACATCGGTTCTGATTTATAAAGGAACACACAAAAGACACGGCTACAGAGACAATTACCTCTGGCATTTTCAAGTTGAGTTCTTCGGATAACTGGTCAATCGATGTGTTGGCATCAACATCATATATATCCTCCGCTCTCATCACAATATAACCAGTTTTCTTCTGAATCTCCTCCTATTCAGCCCCCGACAAGGGAAGAGAGAAACTAAGTCAAGTGATAGACACAACCATTGAAGAACAGCAACAAGTTGAAACTAGGATGCACTTACTTTAGAATCGTTTTCGTCAAATATTTCACCAACAATCTCTTCAACCACATCTTCAAGAGTTATTATCTGCAGGGAGAAAGATTAGACAACCTTTCAAGAGAGAGCAGAAGAGAAAAAGGAGAAAAGAGAAGGACAATCACAAACATACTCCAATGGTTCCACCGTATTCATTAAGAACAACGGCCATGTGAACCTTTCTTATTCTAAATTCTCTAAGAAGATTCCAAACTGACATAGAATCTGCAAATTTTGACAGAACATCAAAGTTTATTCCGTGTGAACAAACAGTACCTAAGGTTTAGGTATTCAATTAAAAGGTTGAGTGCAATGATGGTTACCAGGGACAAAGAATGCAGGTTTGTGTGCCATGTCCACCACTGTAATACTTTCTAGCAATTCACCCTTCAAATCATAACATAGGAGAATACATTAAATTCTTGACGATGTCCTTAATCGCCATCAGTAAAAGAGAAAACTAATACAAGAAACAATCAGCCAAACCTTTGGAACATAATCTAGGAGGTCCATAGCATATGCAATACCAACTATGTTATCAATCCTCTGCTCAAAAACAGGCACCCTGTGAAGAAAGTCTTTGAGCATAAAGCATAATCCGAAGGAACAAAAAAGATTCATTTACATAAGCTGTGAAAATTTATAGACCTTGAGTACTGATGGGTCACCCAAAAGTTATGGAAATCAACCAGGCTGCCGCTACCATCTATTGCAACTACATCAACAAGAGGAGTCATCACCTCTCGAACATGGGTATCTTTGATCTCTAACACATTTTCAATCATATCCTGCAACATGTGCCACTTGATAAAACACAAGTACATGGTTCAGACTCATTTAAAACAATGTGTAAATAACTCATACTTGCTCTTCCTCTTCTATAGCCCCACTCAATTCTGCACCACGTAGCATTAGTTTCAGTTCATCTTCAGTAACATATGGCTCACTGATACAAAAAAAAAAAACAATAGACTACGTAAGTTGAGCAAAATCTCTCTCAACAAGGAAAGAGGCATACATATATATATATATATATATATATATATTGATTTGTACAGACAAGTCCAGTCTTATGCATACCTCCGTCCTTTCAAACCAAGAATTTTAAGAATTCCCATGGAAAGATATGTCACAACTCTTCCGACAGGATACAGTATCAAGGAAAGCCACGCCACTGGTCTAACCTAGATGCAAAGTAAGACATGGATTAATCTAAACCCTTAAATCCGTTGAGAGTTAATTTCAGCCACTTAAATCCTTTTTTTTTCTTTTCTGATTACTTCCTATTGGAATTCAGTAAAAGAACGTCAACGATGATTTAGCCTTGAGCTTAGCCCCCCTGTTCTTCTCTTTATGTCACCAAACTCTCATTTTCCAAGCTCTAGGCGTCCAATGGTGAAGATTGGGTATGTTCTTTTACTGAATACTGAAAGTAACTGAGGGAGAAAAATGGTTGAATTGATGAAAAAATATAAAATTATTTCTAAGAGGCTGGAACTAACTCTCAACAAAATCAATGGTTAATGATAAGTAACTCAAACTTACCACAATCCTTGCAACCTCTTGAGCATTGTGAACCGCTACACTTTTCGGAGTTATTTCAGTCAGGAGTAATATGACTACCTATAATCATTCAAGAATCAAAACTTATAGCACTATCACAGTAAGGAGTAATAATTAAAATTTAGATGCACCGTCATCAATCCCGTGGCTGCACTAACACCAGCTTCACCAAACATAGCTGTTGCTGCCTGAGTGACCAAGGCAGTTGCCGCAATATTCACAACACTAAATAACAACCCAAAAAAATCTCAAGTAAGAATCCAAAAAAGAGAGAGAAAACAACAGCATTCCAATTAATAAAGAAAAAGTCATTACGTTGTTCCGATAAGAATGGATGTCAAGAATCTGGTAACATCCTTACGTAGCATCCTGAAAACGCCATTTTCAGGCTCTTTTTCAGCCAACTCGCGCACCTGAGACAAAACACATAACACCACCAGATTTAAAGAACCAACCAAGAAACAAGAGCACCTAACTGGACGTATATAAATATATAGAGTACCAAAAAGAAGCTCAGAGGCTAGAGAGGCAATAAGAGGCAAAACAAGGCACTTTTGAACAGTTTATCATCATTGGCATTACTTAATCCAGGAGATGAATAATTACCTTCCAGGGCCAGAGAGTGGTGATGGATGTCTCTGCCATGGAGAAGAATGCTGAAAGACCGAGAAGCGCAGCTAAGGTTAGACCTTGCTCTCTAAGAACTGTAAGAACTTGAGAAGTTTTAGGCCATGCATTCTTCAACAACAATTTGGTCTGACTATAAGCCACATCCACCACATTCGTCGATGCTAATACTTTCCCACATCCATACAACAAAACTCCACACACCACTGCCCCTAAAACGATTCCCGGTTTCAGCAAAATCCTAATCACACCGAGTTTTTCACTGGAATCTGGATTTATCTGACTATTGCCCACATGTTCTTCAGTCGTACTGGAAACAACTAGCCCATTTCTGTGGCTAAATTTACATCTTTCCCGGAATCGAATAAAAAACAATTTGGAGGGATTAGACGAGACACAGTGCAGGCGCTGCTTGTTTCTCTGCAAAAATCTGACTGAAAGGTACGAGCTTTGTTTACATAGTTGAGTGAGACGTGAGGCCCTCCTCGTCGCAATGAAAGAACGAGCTTCTACAATGGATAAATCAAGTTCCATATGAACAGGATAAACAAAAATTTCTCCGGCGGTAGTGTATCAAATTTCTCCTTTACTACTCTAGTACTGAGACCGTGGTTTCATAGAAAAACAGGAGATTGATTTTTTTGCTCGAAGCTAAGAATTTTAATGATTTTTGAGACGATTCTTGAATCATGTGAGGTTGCAGAGGAGAAGGTGGCGTCTTTTTCCTCCGTCGAGCAGAGCAGGTGACACGATGACGGATCTATTGGTGAAAATGACATTAATACCCTTATGCGGCGTGGATGCTTACCCGACCCCGGTTCAATTGGTTTTGTAGTCTAAACCCGGTTCCTTTAACTTATCCCAACCCAATTAATTGATGATTCCGTTTTCTTCCTTCCCTTGTCTTCTCTGTTCTCTGCTCCTCTCTCTGCCTTTCTAAACACTGACGTTTATCCCAACTTTAACACGTAAGGAAAATCCAAATAGACAACAATTCCTTGATGAGCACGTAAAAGCCAACACCTATGCATACTTGAGTTTTAATGGAAAGTTTCTACGTTTGATGCATAAGTTAAGTTTTCTGCAGCTCCCGGCAGAAATACTTGTGAGATCAACAAATTGTTGCAGGAGGAAGATGCTGAGTTAAATTAAGGAGTTTATGTTGGTAGGATTAAGAAATTTACTTTGTAAACATTAGTCTGATTATTTGATTCATCAGATTCAAGAAAGAAAGAAGAAATAAACATAAGGTTTGAGAAAGAAGAAACAGATTTGGTTTTACTTTAGATGACATAATCAGACCAATCGGTTACATGTGATGTTTGGTCCATAGTCAAACCCGGAATTTTATCATGCTTTCTCGGATTCTCTTTCCCACCAATCAACCTCGCAGGATTTCCAACCGCCGTCGTACGCGGCGGCACGTTCTTCAACACCACCGACCCGGATCCGATCTTTGCTCCTTCACCGATTGTTATATTCCCCAATATACAAGTCCCTGCTCCAATCAATACTCCATCGCCAATCTTCGGATGTCTATCGCCACACTGTTTCCCTGTTCCTCCAAGCGTCACGCCGTGTAGAATCGAAACGTTGTTTCCAATCACTGCCGTCTCTCCGATCACCATACCCGTTGCATGGTCCAAAAGAATCCCTTTTCCGATCTTCGCTCCAGGATGAATATCAACGCCAAAAGCTTCGGATACTCTGTTTTGGATCAATAAAGCTAGAGTTTTTCTGTTCTGATTCCAGAGCTCGTGAGCGATTCGATGAGCTTGACAAGCGAGGAAGCCTTTGAATCCTAAGAAGCAATGAACATAGCTTATACAAGCTGGATCTCTTTCCTTGACTGCTATCAGATCTTGCTTCGTCGATTCAATAATCTCTGGACTCTCTTCTAAAACGCTGATGAACAATTCGTAAAGTGTGTTGCTTTGGAGACTTAAATTGCTGAGCTTTACGGAGAGAATATTAGCTAAAGCGGAATCAAATGATCGATGAGATGTAATCGAAGCGTAGTAGTAATTTGACAAAATGGGCTCTTGCTCAACATCGGATTTGGCTTCCTCAAGCATCTTGATCCAAATATCATCTTCGATATGGGTGTGGATAATCCGGTTAACAGAGAAACCGGGTCGGAAGATGCAATGGAAGCGAGAATCATCGTCTTGGCAATTTCGAGACGTGTCGATACAGGTAGCCATGGGTTGAGATTTGGAAGAAGAAGAAATGAGAGAGAAGAGAGTAGTGGTTGAAGAAAGAAGACGAAATGAGAGCTTATTATATAGCTATGGCGGCGAGCTTTGACTCTGACCCAAAACTTGAAGGAGCTGAAGAGTATTTAGTTACGTTATTATATATAGTAATAGTATAGTACCACTTTCTTCCATTGAATTTTCCAAAATTATATATATTTTTGTTATTTTAAACCATTTGTGTTAAACTGATTGTGATCATATATTCATGTGAGCGGACAATAACGATGATCATCTACACATTTACTGTTTCATCAGTCATGTCATCAGACTCATCACATGTTTTATTTGTGCCACCTACTTTTGAATATCATCAACCTCCTAAATGATAATTATTTAGTAGTATTTGCTGTTAGGGATGGTATTTGGATAACTTGTACAGTAAGTGATGTATGTATAGATAATTATTATTTGTTGGTTGTGTAAATCCCCAAAACTCATAATTTGCTAATTAGTGGGAAAAAGATGAAGAAAATTGGATCTGTTTGTAAGAAGAGAGGTGACGTTTGTGATGACGTATGCCTCTAAAGTTGCGTGAAGCCGTCGTCCTTTGACTTGATTTAAGACTCCCGACATTTAAGGTTACCTGAATCTAATCATATTAGTACTTCATTAATCTCATTTTCACTTTTGGAATTTTACAATTAATTATTGGGTTGTAAATACTAAATATTATCGACTCTTATTGTTCTACTTCTACATCACACACTCATGACCAATGAAAAGTTACTTACATATGTGACAAAACACTAATTAGGTAGATCTATATTTCTATATGTTGGTGGATATCATGGATCAAATAAATAAATTATCTGTTTTCAGACTGTAAATAAATTATATTATCTAAGTGACAATTTTGGGTGCTTGACATCAGGAAAACAACTACAAATCAAAAGGAACACCATGGTATTAATTGTGATACATGATGTACTCAATGTGACGCGGACAAAGAAACAATTAATCATGTTTTATTCGAATGTCCACAAGCATTACAAATATGGTGAAGATCATGATGCAACCAGATGAGTGGCCGACATTTCAACCATACCAAAAAGACTATGTTAGATTAAAATCTCTGTTTCATTTTTTCTTATTTCATGTTATCCCAAAATCTTTGAATCATAAGGTTGATGTTCTCGCTCATAGTACTAAAGAATCAGCACATGTTTCAATGTTGTAAACTAATATTAGAGTTGACAGAAAAAAAAAAATCAAAATGGAAACAAAAGGTATCCATTGTTTGAGAAGAGACTAATATGTTCTATCAGCTTCAGACTATTGATCTAATTAATGTTTCGGGACTAAGATTACAGAACTGACTTTCAAGTGCCGACATTAGGAGCACGAGTCGACAATGGTGCTCCATACGAGTATCTCCACTGACTGCATGCCTCGCATTTCTCTAACTTCACCTCGTTTTCAAGCGTGCAGAATTTGCAAGTCCAGACTTTGTGCTTCATCTCCATTTCCCTTGGCTTTGCTGCTGTACATAACTCACATATTGGAGCCACCGACTGATACGAGTAATCAAGACAAAAAAAACATCAAGAAAAAAAGGACTAGAGATAATAACAGGATAAAGTTTATATTCGAAAAACATATACTCTCTGAAGAAGACTTACCGAGTTCAATAAGGTGCATTCTGCACACTGCCACATTGAAGATTCTTCTCTGCTTTGGTTTACATTTTCACTGGTCGATGGAAAAGTTGCTGACAACTTCATGAAACCAGAGTTCTGTTCATCTTTGAAACAAGAAGAATTCTGATCGCCTGGGCTGCACATTCGTTTAGTACACCTAGGTTCAGAAGCTTCCTCTGTTAGATCAATGACATCTGATCTCCACTGATAACTAGAAGATGGAGGGCAAGATTTGGAATTGGACCAGCTACTAGTTCTTTTTACTGACTTTGCATTCGTACTCGTACAAGTTTCACTTATGGAAACGGGTTCCTTCCATGTGTCACTATCATTCTCTTTGTCTTCTAAAGCCTCTGTGGATTGGGAACCACACCATATATCATCAAGTAAACGCCTTTCTGCAGCCATTGCTGCAGCCTGAATTGGACTAAGATCTGACATAATGCTGCTATCACCACCAAGACGATGAGGTCCTGAAGGTAAGAGATTACCCTGACGCACTCTTTTCTCTGCTGCTGTAGCTGCTGTTGCTCGAAGCGAAGAGAGTAGAGGCTGACGTGAAAATCCACCCAAACGCTTCCCAGGAATATCAAATCCCTGTCCTGTCCCTGTTATACCCTTTGACATCAGCTCCTCGCATTCCTGGATGTAAAGAAATTAGTCAAACGCCATTGGGAGAAACAGATGAGGCATTGGTAATGCAACAGGACATGTACCCAAAATTTTAAATCATTTTACTCCAAAAGCCATCACAGTGGTATCCTTTGAATAAGAAACATTTTCAACCATTGATTCATGTCAAGAGGGCGAAATCATACTAGTTATAGTAATATGCAACGAGACAGTATCCTACGATTCAATCACACCTCTCTCCAAAGTTTAAAGATGTAATTCAAGTTCCTAAACATCAAATTCCATGGTGGTGGGTGGTCAGATGAATAGAGGATACCTTACGGAGTTCATCCCAAAGCTTATAGAAACTTGCATTGTGAGGACCATGGGCATTGTGGCAAAGCTCGTGGAGCATGGTGTCTAGAATTTCATGGTACGATAAGAAAACTTCATCTTGGTTTACCCTTCGAAGCCTCAATTTCACTTGCACGCCTCTATTTACATTCACCCCCAAAAGCCTTGGATTTGTTGGGCTACAATCTCGAAAATTGAAACATTATGAACCCTAAAAATCAATACTTTCAATACGAATAATTCTTCCATGAACACTTTATCGATTTCAAAAACTTGTGTAGACGATTTGATGTGTTTTTCTTTGTCGGAACAAATGATAAGAAAAAAAAAAGACGACAATAACCCTTATATTACCAGAATTCAGAGAGAAGCTTGACTCGCCATTTTCGTTTAATCATAATTGGCTGAACCTGATTCGCTACTTTCTCCAGAATTTCCCTCGCTTCATCTTCTCTGGGTTTCTTCTTCAAAGCCTTAATTTCCCAGACCTTATTCAAATCTCCCAAATTCATTGACTCCTTCACAGAATCCGGATCCTAAAACCCAAAGCCCGCCTTCAAAAAAAATGTATATTTCGAATCAAAAGCCAGATAATTTCTGCTCTTCTCGATACTCGATGCAATAAATTAGGAGACCGAGAAGGCGAGAAGGAAACAGTAAAAGAGAATCTGAAATGCGAAGGTGCGTAGTCTGCTCATATAACAAAAGAGTGGCGGGACAAAGAAGGCTTAGTCAAGCGGGCCAAGAACAACTATAACGGGCCTAATACAAGACCAAATATAATTGGCCCACACAATCACACAGTGCTTAGAGACCAAGATATAAACACTGCATAATCAAAAGTGTATAATCAACAACTTTTCTTGACAAAGCCATAAAATCTAACATACTAAATCCATAGTTGAGACAATTGTTTATCTCAAGTGTCCCATATCATGACAATGGCGATGACAACAACTCCAAACAACACAGCCAAAAACTTAAAACGAGATTCATCGACATTAATTTTCTTGTTTGGTCGATAACCTTTTGCCAACAAATGATTCACAGACACATACACAAAAACTCCACAAGCCAAGCTCATCGACACTGCGAATATCCAATCTGCCACTGACCCTTGAGTCGTTGCATCAATGACTATTCCGATCGCAACACCAATTGGGCTTGAAATGGCGAATGCGAAAGAGTAAGTGATTGAGGAGAATAAAGGACGATCAGGGATCATACGAAGAAGAGCTATTCCCATGGCAATAGCTGCAAATATCTTGTGGAGAGTTATTGTCCATAGAGCTTTCCAAGCATCTGCTTTAGTCTCTGAGATCCCAATTGCTATGCCTTCGAAGACAGAGTGAAAACAGAGAGCTATGATCAATAGAATGCTATCTCCAATCGAAGTTTCAGCTGTTTCTGAAGTCTGATTCGATTTGTCTTCTCCTGCAACGATACAAAGCATCGAACTTTCAACAATCAACACAACCGTTTTGTAATTCTGGATTGAGATTCAGAAGATAGAGGTAATGTTTGGTACCTTGAAGCTCCAAATCTTTTGGGGTCTTTGAGTAGACATGAGCAATGACAGAATCAGCAAACATGGTCAACATATAACCAGCACAAGCTAACATAAAAGCAAATGGGTAAGCCGGAGATGGCTCTGACTCTCCTTCCGCAGTTAACAAATCACGAAACGTTTCATCAGCATCAGGTAAGAAATGCATCAAGGCGGTTGCAAGAAACACTCCTCCGGCGAACTGTGTCCCCAAAACCAAAAAACCTTGACTCCATTTAAGGAAATAAGGAGATACTCCGCTTATGAACGTGAGGACAAAGATGATGACAAGACCTGCGATTTTGACAGCGATTAAGGGTCTTGATTTGAGATCAGAACTCTTAACGGAAGCCTCATCGTCGTCGTGGTCTTCTCCGGTTCCATGGGAGAAACAAGGGACGACCAAGAGAAGAAAGAGGAAGAAGAGGAGACGAGGACGAGGCATTTGAAGATGAAGTGGGTTTGTGTGTCTGTGATTCGAAGTTGGAAGATGTGTCGTGACTCGTATAATATTATTACAAACAAGTGGTGTTTAAGAAGTTGTACTAAGAAGTCATCGAGTTTTGTACTACATTTTAAGTTGTTGACTACTACACACTAATAAAAAGATTTACAGGTGAAGGGACTTTATGTTTGATTGACCTAATTGTGGACCTGATATTGCACCTTAAGACACGTTTTGAAACAGGCAGATATTTACGTAATCGAAAAGATAAATTACTCTGTTTAAAAACAATACATACAAAGTAGACGTTTCAACCAAAACTAAGCAACTAACTCTGTATTTGTTAATCAACGAAAGAATGAACCTTCCAAATGATAATAAATTGTATTAGTTCTCACAAAAATGTTTTTTTTTTTTTGTAAAGCGGGGACAAATGGGAGGAAATTGGGTAAAAACGTAACAACTCTTTGTTGGGAGAGAGAAATATAGTTGGGAGTATTCACCTAAACCCATGGCGAAGAACAGTAAGTAGCTCCTGTTTCTATTTTATGGTGTGCAGCATCAATTACTGTCTCTCGCTTTACACATTAAAATATTAGATCCTTTAACGCCTCCAGAATCGGCCTTGTCCTCGTTGTTCTTGCATTTTCCTGTATACAGATATCAACAGTCTTAGTTAGACACTCATATCAGATTTGAATTGATACGATGGGTAAACAAAAAGCTGTGCTTGACTCACTTTTTTTGATACTCTATGGACCTGTCAAGGAACTCTTTGGCAACATCTTTTCTCTCGAAGGAGGCTAGAACTTGCCTGATGTCAGCTGGACTGCTCCGTGCAACATCTGCATAACCCAAAAAACATTTATATAAGAAGAAAGTTCACAACTTCACGAGACTGGAATAGAACTTATGTTCTTCCCGCAGTTCACAATGCTTACATTCAAGGAAAGGTATCAGGTCAACTAGGGCCGTGTCATCAGCTTCTAGCTTGTAAGGCTTGATTGGGACGCAATTCTCTGGCTGAAGGCTTGATTCAAAAGCATTCCCGCTAACATACAGAATCTTCTTTGGATCTCTGTTCAGCTTTGACAGATCCTGCAGCAGGAAATTTAATAGGTCGTTGAGAAACAGCTACTCAGTGTGTAAGAGAGAGTATGTTCCGAAAGAGATAAAGCTAGTTACGTACCCTATAGTGCTTTCCATTCTCATATTTAGTAGCGCCTCTTGCTAGCTTATAACGTATGTAGCAGTGATTTGGGTCTAACTTCTCACAGACCGGTTCTACGTACTAGAAGAAATGAAACAAGTGTTAGTTGCCGCTTTACTATGAAATTACAAGCAAAAACTAAAACAAATTAATGAGGACTTTACCATATCCATCTGGTCAGAATACACGACAATCTCGTAGAATCTTCCAAGATGCTCCAAGAATGCATCGACACCTGGTCTTTTGAATGTCCTCCACCCTCTTTCTCGCTAAAAGTATTTGTAAATGAAAAGGCAGAAAAAAGTTTACTATGTAAACTTAAGAAAACAATCAGTTCAATAGCACTGCTTTGTCTCAGCCATCTATACTCTGAGCCAGATACTCACATCTAGACACCTATGATGCAAACATTTGGTTATTAGTAAACCAATGTAACCATACCTTCCAGTCTGTATAAAGCAGTGTCTCATTCAAATCAAGAACTAGGGTGAAGATGTGGTGTTCTGAAGGGTGCAAGTCTGGAAGAAGCTTTTCCGAGAGAGGTTCTGTAAAACCCTACAACAAACCAGGGAGAAAAAAAGAATTCCAAAAGAAACTAGAAAAAAAAAACGATGCAACGAGAAACAATGTTGTGTCTTGGTAAAAGAACATACTTTCACGTGTTCCTCCACAACTTCCCTAAGCTCCAAATACTTATCAATGGCTTTCGCAGACCCTGATGAAAATTCAAGAAACCAAGTCATGCTATGAAAATTTAAAGATATATTATTTATTATAATGACAAAAGCAAAAGAACTATACCTGTCATCGCAGTAGAGTACAACATGGTTCGATATTTCTGCAGAGAGAGAGAAGTATATAAAGTCTTATTTCAGAGAAGCTTATAAACAAATCCATAAAGGGCGAAATATGGCAGGATAAGCGTTAAGTAGTAATTGAGGATGGGGAGTCAATTAACCAATATAGAAACAATGGTTAGACAAAGTTAATTTGACAGTGACTCAATGTTATCAAGCAACTTACATCAATGCCAGAAGAATTAGCAGTTCGGGCTTGCTCAGCTAATTGCTTAGCTGATTCTCGGAACGCCTTGGTCTTTTCATTCACTTCGTCTAATGTGTAAGCTGCATAACGAAACAAAGAAGAATAATCAGATCTAAAAGACTGAAGCATCGATTGTGGCTGGAGACTAAGACATGGACATTTCACGCGTCAATCAAAGCAAAACTAAGAAAAACATGAGAACTGGAATCCAATTCCAATATCAAACCAAAACACATTTACTCTCATTTCACAAGGGAAAATAACTTTGCATAGCCCATCGAAAATAGTAATCTACGCGAGACAAAGATAATCATGGACGGAGGAAATGTAAGTACAGACCATAACTAGCGTAACCAGTAGCAGCAGTAGCACCCGTGAATGCCCAGAGAAGTCCGTAACTAAGATACTTAAGACCTTTCCGCTCCTTTCCCAACGCTGCCGCTGCTTCCGCTTGAGCAGGAGGAGGAGGCACCTGATTTGGCGGTGGAAAATCAGAAAGCATCGACTGGTCAGCGGAACGGCCCTGGACCCTCGCTGAAGAATTCGAAGAAGATGTTTCCGAAGAGATCATCCTTCGATTACGAGATCCAAACTTCAGAAATCTTGTCATAATGCGAGAACGAAGAGCAATAGACGCCATTTCCAGTTTCGGCGTTTTCGCCAAGCTCTGTCAATCCCAGTCCCAGGGTTGAAGTAGGGTTTTGAATTGATCGGAGAAAGGAAAATAAACAATTGGTGTGTTTGGCAACTGGAATTATGGGATCATTTAATTTTTTAAGACTCATGTGGACTGTTTGGAAGTCGGTTTATATCAACTCCGATATTTTGTCATAGTTAACCATTGACTTGTGTAGCTACTTCTTCGTTTTTTCCCCCTTATTTACCAAAAAAATTCATTTGTAATATTTTCTTTCTAAAATGAAATGATATTGTGTTAATGTAAGTTTCTTTTTCTTTTGATATGTGAAATTCATTCGAGCATATATAATAACCCTGTTAAAAAGATAAGGAAAAAATATCAATCAAAGTTTATTGAATGTGTAACGTTTCTTCTGCCTAAATCTCGACTACAATGCCGTTAAGCCACAGTTAAAACTATTACGTCTATAGAAACACAAGAAAGACTTCAGGAAGATTCAAAGAGGTAGAAAAGCCACAAAGAAAGATCCGCAAATGCTTAGCCTAAAGGCTTATAGGATGATGCAACAACACACTAGCGAGATAGATAGAGTAGCAAATGAATCACTTACTCCTTCTGAGAGGGCAACTTTAGCTTGAAGTTTAAGAAATCATTGGTTTTTGCAATCTCTACAATCTCCTCAGCTTCTTCTCTCTTGGACCCTTTCACCAATTCGTCAACTACAAGCTGCAACGTCGCTTGACCGACAAGATACCGCTTACTGAATGTCTCTTTGCAGAGCTCGATTGCAGACTCAAAGTCGCCTGCTTTACACATAGCAGGAAGCAATAAAGCAAAGGTAGCTTTATCAGGACGATAACCATGCTTCACAATTTCTTTGTACCATGATTCAGCTTCGTCCATTTTTCCTTGGTTGATAGACCCTCTAATCATAGCATTGAAACTGAAAACATCAGGTTTGATCCCACTAGCCTTCAGTTCTTCAAAGAGATCTACTAGCTCTTTTGATTTCTCCTCGTTGGCTAATCCAAGCAACCGGGCATTGTAAGTCCTGATGTCTATGGCTACTTTCTTTTCCACCAGTTTAGCCCATACCTCTTCCCCTAGCTCAAACTGTCCCTTTAAATATGAAGACAGTAAAAGTGTGTTGAATGTGACTATATCAGGTTTCAAACCCTTGTTCTCAATCTCATCAAGCAATGCAACAGCCTCCGGTAAAGAATCATTCTCACACAATGCTTTGATCAAAGTGTTGTAAGATACAATATCTGGTTTGATTGATAGCTTGCCTGGTAACTCTTTGAAAAGTTCTTGAACCACATCGAATTTCTTGGAAAGTCCATACGCACTAAGCAAGGCATTGAAGGACAACACTGACCTCTTGCAATTTCTGTCAGGCATTTCGTCGAACACCTTCTGGGCCTTTTCAAACATTCCGGCTTTTCCATAGAGGGAAATGATCCTTGCTGCGAATCCTTCCTTTGACATTTCGCGGTACTTCTTCTGCTCCTCCAAAATCTCTTCAACAAAATGTAATCTCTTTGCGGCGACTAGGCGGCGCACGGTCCTATCGTAAACGGCTATGTTAGCTCGAAAGCGGTCAGACTCACAAGCCTTCTTAAACTTCTCCACGATCCGTTTGGGGTTTCGTTCGTCATTCACGATACTGGTAAGTGACTTCTTAGTTTTCGAGATTGCGGGCGTGACTGCAGGAGATGCGGCGGTTTCGGAGGCTGTGGCGGAGGAAAAACGGCGGATTGTGGAAGTGTTGAAGGCGCCACGGAGAAGGCGAGATAGAGACGACATCGTTTGTGGAAGTGTGCAAAGGGTTTCAGGAGACGGGTTTAATAAAGAATATACAAATTAAGTTGGCCCCTAATAGTATTTTTCTAAGGACTTATATGATAATTGTAAAACTTTAGTGACGTATCACTGAACTAAAGGCAATATTGGGGACTAGATTAAAAAAAGGAGAAAGAGTGTTGCTTGGCCGACGACCTATTAATTACTGGGTTAATTACTTCACCGGTTGATTACGGAGAAGGCGAGCATCCGTCAATGGCGCCGGTTAAGATAACTGGTGCTGTTATTTCAGCGGCGGCTCTAGTGATGTTTTCTTCCTACTGTTATTGGAACTTCTTACGTCTCTCTGAGAAGAAGAAGAGGAAGGACAAGCTGATTATGAGAAACGGGATCGTCGATGCCATTGGCAATACTCCTTTAATTCGGATCAGTAGTCTCTCTGAAGCTACCGGATGTGAGGTTTATCTCGATTTTCTTATCTGATTTCGGCTTTGTCCGAAAGTGTAAAATTATGAGTTAAAAACATAAACTTTTTCCATGTGGTGTCTAGATTCTTGGGAAATGCGAGTTTTTAAATCCAGGAGGTAGCGTTAAAGATAGAGTTGCTGTGAAGATCATTCAAGAGGTATACTTTGGATTTTCTGTATTAAAAGTTTCAACGTTTTTTGTTATTACTTCTTAGATTTCATCATAAACCTCTCTTAAGTCTCAACAAAGTGTCAGTGATTGAGTTTACCAGCTAGGCTAATCATATTAGCAAGTTTAAGATCCCTGATACTCTTTATGAATGAGTTTTATTAAGGCTTTGGAATCTGGCAAGCTATTTCTGGGCGGAATTGTAACAGAGGGTAGTGCGGGAAGTACTGCCATTAGTCTTGCTACAGTTGCTCCGGCATACGGGTGTAAATGTCATGTTGTTATACCTGATGATGCTGCTATTGAAAAGGTTATATCTTTCAAACACCTTCATGATTCACACTCTCTTGTATGCATTATATGTATACTCAAATATGTATCGTGTTGGATTTATTTTAGTCTCAAATACTTGAAGCCCTTGGGGCAACCGTTGAGAGGGTGAGGCCAGTTTCAATAACTCATAAAGATCACTACGTCAACATTGCGAGGCGACGGGCTGAGGAAGCAAACGAGTTAGCATCAAAGAGAAGACTAATGAGCGCAACAAATGGCATCCACCAGGAGAAAACTAATGGTTGCGCGGTTGAGGAGGGGAAAGCGCCTTACTTTTTCTCAGATTCAGTTACTGGTGGCTTCTTTGCAGATCAATTTGAAAACTTGGCAAATTATAGGGCTCATTATGAAGGTACTGGCCCTGAAATCTGGCACCAGACTCATGGGAACATTGACGCCTTTATTGCTGCTGCGGGGACAGGTGGTACTTTAGCTGGCGTTTCAAGGTTTCTTCAGGTATGCTTAATCAGGGTTTATACTATTCACAACTGTATGAATGTGTATTCGTTCGTGTATGTAATAAGCAAACATAAAAAACTCATAAATGTGATGTGCTCTTTAACAGGATAAGAATGACAATGTTAAATGCTTCCTGATTGATCCTCCTGGATCTGGTCTATACAATAAAGTAACACGGGGAGTGATGTACACAAGAGAGGAAGCTGAAGGGCGTCGACTAAAGAACCCATATGATACGATAACAGAAGGGATTGGAATCAACAGGCTTACCAAAAACTTCCTTATGGCAAAACTTGATGGCGCTTTTCGTGGTACTGATAAAGAAGCAGTTGAGATGTCGAGGTAGTGCTCATTCTTTATATGTTGTGACATACCTGCTTTAGAGAGTATTGATGAAGATTTGGTATGCTATCTTGAGATCTTTCTTTATCTACCCAGGTTTCTTCTGAAGAATGATGGGCTCTTTGTTGGAAGCTCCTCGGCTATGAACTGTGTTGGGGCAGTGAGGGTGGCCCAAACCCTTGGTCCTGGTCACACAATTGTCACAATTCTTTGTGATAGTGGAATGAGACATCTAAGCAAGTTTCACGACCAAAAGTACTTGGATCTATACGGGTTGAGTCCAACCGCGACTGGATTAGAATTCCTTGACATAAAGTGAAACTATCTGTGTTACAAATAGCTTCACATTCATCAAGCCTTGGTTTAGTGTGGTTTTGTTGGAATCGAGTTGATTTTTTTTTGAGATGAGGGTGGTATATTCTTTGTAGGACTCGAGATTATAAGAAAAACAAGTCAACGGAAGAAAGTCAAAGCAACAATGCATGTGTCTGACCGTTGAAACTCCCATAACTGCATCTGGTACCTGTCTTCTCATTTGTCCCCAAGTCCTGACTTAATGGGGTCCCTTACAAGATTATGGGGAACATGTAATCAGAGCTTTGTCTTTGTACCCATTAGATTTTGTCTGTGTTCAATGCATTCGACTGGAAAATTCGAGTCTTAGTAAGCTTAGATATCAAAGTCCTTCCATATTTAAGTCGTTTTTGTAAGGTTGGTGATCCCAACAATGGCAAGGAATGGAGTTCATAAGACACTATTGATCTCATCACTATCTTTCTTGAAGAATCTTGGGATTCTCGTAATGATCCCAATCTTGTTTCTCTCTAATGTCCTCAACACGAACCACGTCTTCGGCAAGAAGTCCAAGTCTTATTTTCACCAGGAGGAGCTTATAGGTGAAGAAACCAAAACTAATTTGGATGAAGAGGAAGAGGGTTTGATAGAGATCACTCTGGTTAGAGAAGCAGAGGAAGAGAAGTTAGAGAATGCGAAGACACGTCGGATGAGTAAAGAAGAGTATTACGAGGAGACGATCATGGAGATATGGGAAGAGATTGAGGCAGAAGATAGCTTGATTGAGATTGACATGTCGATCGGATCCATTGTTTGAGATTAATACTGTCAATTCTAGGCGTTTAACTGGATATCATTTCATATGTTTCTTTTTCTTTTCAAAATTATAGTCACGCAAAAATAAATATCTAGTATTATTTCACTACGTTTCACGATGACAAAAAAGGTCAACTGCCTTAGTAAATAAGAAAGCAGTTTAATTAGTTGTAGCAGCTTTTACTTCAACTCTACTGGCCAAAAAGGCATCGATCAAATCCGATGCATTGTGAGTCACAGCGACTGTGTTCTCCTTTCTTTTCTCAGTCACGCCTTGTGGGTTGGGTCCAGTTCTTGATTTGACACTGACTGTTTCAGCTTGATCAGAGAATAGGATCTTTGAGATGTGTGAGCTGCAAATCTCTTTGTATGCTTCGTAGTCTGCAGCTCCAGTGTTTCCTCCTTCAAGGATCTTGGATAAAGGGTGAAGAACCGAGACTGGACCATCGCTTGAGTCCAGCTGCTGCTTGAGCGTTAGGAAGTCTGAGACGAGTTCCGAGTTCTTGAACATGACAAAAACCGCAGAGTCATCAATGTGGTACACAGAAGTGACACAGGCCGAGCCAAAGGCTTTGCAAATGCATTCTTTGATCTCTCTAGCCTTGAGTTTTGATGGGAAGTTCCAGATAAAGACAATGTTCTCGTATTTAAACTTAGAGACTCGCCAATTATCTGGATTACTACGGCCTGTTCGAAGGTCAATGATATCACCTCTTGTCCAGCTGAGATAGAGGCGATTGATGTACTCCTCAAGTTTCTCGTTTTGGGCCATGTTATATGATTGCAAATGTTGTTTGAAGTCGAACCCTAGATGATTGCATGCCTGCGCAAAGATGCAGCCTGTCATGAAAGCATCATAACCAGCTTCGTGTTTTCCTCCTGCATTCCAATTCGAACACCTGTAACCGAGAAAACATCCTTTAAAAACTGTTTAAATCAGAAAACAGTCAACGAGGTGAAACAAACCTAATGTTGTCTACTTCAACGTCAATCTTGACACGCTTCTGAAGATACAAGTCAGAGCTTCTTGAAGAAAACTCGATTTGCGGACATAACAATGAAAGTGCGGACGATAGTGATGTACTAGCCTTCTTTATCCGCTGATTCAACTTTGGATTCACGTTTAAGAGTATTTGCAATATCTATGTCAGAAGAACAAAATGATTAGAGAGAGGCATCTCTTAGTTACAACACCATGATAGATGTAAAATGAAGCAACTTGCTTGCATACCCAAGAAACAATTGTGACTAACAATTAACTTTTGCTCTGAAGCAAGCAGATCAATCACTTGACGGAACCCGACCGTAGCTTGTATCTTTCTCTCCGCTACTCTCATGCGTTCATCCTTTGCCTCCTTCTGTGGAAAGACACAGTAATGTTAAATCAACAAAAGCTTCTAAGTAGAAGATCAGTAACTACACTATAGCTAGATCATCCCTGGAGCCTGAACTTTGCTATCATAAAATATTTGCACTCCATCACTCTTAGTTAAGATCCAAAGGACATGTATCTGATCGTAACAAATCTTTCCAACAACATAAATGCTACCTTACCCTGAGATTTCTCATATCCGATTCTGAATCAGTGTACACAACAAAGTTTTGTGAACAGGAAATTTTTATCAGTAGAATGTATGTACACCAGATCTCCAAAATGTTTTCCTATAACCTGTAAAGCCAAATCCAGAGCCAACAGATTAACAAAAAGAAAAAACATCTGAAGAAAAGATGAAAAACAGAGATTAATCTTTATAATAAAGAGCATTACCGACTGAATGACTCTGAGCTGATGAGAAGTGAAACTCTGCAGACTGAGAGCTGGACGCATGAGGTAGAATACAGTTTCAGTTTTCTGGGTCGATCCGTTTGTGATCCTCGGAGGCC
This sequence comes from Lepidium didymum, assembly GCA_963920545.1. Classification (NCBI taxonomy): domain Eukaryota; kingdom Viridiplantae; phylum Streptophyta; class Magnoliopsida; order Brassicales; family Brassicaceae; genus Lepidium; species Lepidium didymum. The sequence goes on along the minus strand of OY986992.1, from coordinate 24,722,380 downwards.
TAGACAATGCATTCCCTCCATGTAACAGCTCAGATCGCCATTCATTTAGCATGTTCTTCATCCTTTCAGCAAAAAGAACATCCGCCAACCGCACCAACTTTAAATCCTCTGTTTCAACAGATGAATCGATTGCATCCTCGCCTAATATCATTTCCATACGCTTATTTGCCTCGTCCTCTTGTCGTCTGGACAAATAAGATATTCCTGGGATTATTCAAATATGTGAATTCCTCTGGGACTACCACACCCATACTTTCAAAACAGACTTGATTGCTTAACTTTGTTCTCTTCAGGTCATCCAAGTGAAGAATGAATAAGGTAAAATGATCACATGGAAAGGAGAAAGGAGGCACCTTCATGTATGCAGATGTTGAAATCAAATTGATACTTGGCAAGGAAATCCATGGAGGTCGTTTGGCAGAGAAATTCATGAGCTGGTGGATCAGATGTGAGCTCCTGACGAGGAAATATAAGGAAGTTGTGCCTGCCAAAACGAGACCCATGGTCAAATTCATCGGCAAAATAGCACAATTGAAGGCAAAGAGAGAGAGGGTCTTACGGGTAAGAAACAAATGACTGAGTGTGAAAATCCCAGCGGAAGGAACAGACGCCGAATTGAACGACAGCGAATTTCTCGGCGGAGTCTTTGACTTTAAGGTATCTAAGGTCGTAGCGGTCAAATTCCAAAGAGTCGCGCCACGGAGCGTTGGTCACGCCAGTCATCTCGAGGTCAATGGCCACAAAATCTGCAGCCTTTACAAGCGAACGCAGATTATTCAGCGTCGTCTCGAAGTTCGACCTCGTCACGTGCTTCAACGGAAAAGCCGCCGTCGCTGCCGCTTCAACCGGTGAAGCAATCACTGTCTCCGCCGTGGAAGATATAGGCGAGGAACTAAAGCAGTAAGCGAGAGGCCTCAAAGGCCATCGCTTGTGCCGGCGCACTTTTGAACGGAGAGTGAGAGAATCAAATGACCAGGTTTCCCTCGGTGGGAGGAAAGATGATTCCGACGATAAAGCAGTGCCGTTTTATTAATTGCAGTTTTTGAATTTACACATTGCACAGTCTGCCGTTTCTAGCTCATTAAAACTGCAAACACTTGTCTTCACATGGCTAGATACAGCGTGATGGTGTTTTATTTTTTCGGTGAACAAAACCAACGAGAATCGTCATTGCTCTCTCAGTCTTTGACACAATGGCTTTTGCAAAGGCGGTCTTCGTTGAGACTAACTTAGGAACTCGAATCGTCATGATGGTTCCTCTTGATATCACAGCAGGAGATTTCAAGAGTAAGCTCGAAACCAACTGTAAAGAAAAACTCTTTTTCATTTCCCCGCAGATCTTCTATTGGAATTTTTTCTTTCGATTTTGTTTTCTGTAGCCACTGTTTCTAGAAAAGTTTTGCTTTTTTATTGGGTTTCCTATTTTCGAAACTTAGCTAGTTAGATTATAGGTTTACTGATAGAATTCTCATTAATTGAATCTTTCTGGATATATAGTGTTTTGGTCTGTGAGGAAACTGAGAACAAAATGAAAACTTTGCTGAATGTTACAGATAAATTTTTCAAGTTATGATTCTGATGGCGACCACTAATATAAGTGTTCTTGTCACATTGTCTTCTGCATCATTAGTATTTGTTTTCTTTGATGATTTGTCTATTGTGAATGTTGATCATTGTTATTATGTATCTACAGGACATCTTGACATGAGATTGCACATGCATTGTTTTGTTTATCTTTCCCTTTTGCCTTCAAATTTAAAAATGATGATCTTTTGTTTGTGGTACACTATTTCACAGCATTTACCAGTTTTTCTTCTATAGTTATCAGAACATGTATCAATCAAAAATGTGGTTTTAGCAGAAAAACTCGAGAAAATACATGGAAGTTGCTTTTCGAGCTCAGGGGAGATACGAGTTGATCGTGTGATGGTAATGAAAATGGTTTTGGTTTTACCTCTATCCATTGCTGCAGAGTCATTCTAATTTTTGGCTGTTTTGTAGTACAGGTTAAACGAAAGGATTGCTTTTATTACCTTGCCGAGACTGTGCCTTTGAAATGCATCTTCTTGGATAGCCAAAAGCTCTGGTTTATCCATGCAGAAGCTAGAGTTGTAAGCGGATCACAAGAGCCAAATATATCTAACAGCATTGATGAAGCTCAAATAAGACATTGCCCTGCTTCTGATAAATCCATTGAAGGAGTCAGTACATTGATCCAAGGTGAAGACAAGAAGATTAAGAAATCTCGGGCCAAACCTGAATCCACAAACTGTGAATCTGAAAGAACATGCCTTGAGAAGAGAGAGTTTCTTGGTCCTTCCACATCTGAACCTGAAACCATAAGATCTTCATTCACAATTCAAAGAGCTGCAGAGATGGAAGACTCTGAATGTTTCAACAGCTTCGTACCAAAAACTCCAGAGAGGAAACCTATAGAGTCTGTGAGTGTAAGTGAAATGATAAGCAAGAAACTAACTGTGGCTGCAAACAACATTAGAATGCAAGGAAAGACTCATAATTCATCATCACTATTATCATCTATCTTCAGAAGCAAGACTTGCAGAAATAAATGTCTAGAGAGAAAGACAGTCACTTCTGTTGCAAAATTTCTGGTCTTTGAGATACCTGATACTGAGGATTGAGTCTCTCTCTTAATGCTTCATTGCACAAGAACTAGCTTTGTGTAGGTGTGCATGTGTTTTGATTCTTTTGGCAAATGTTTTGTCAATGTAAGATATTATATATTAGTAAAATTTGTTATTGTGTTTCATAAAATTATAATCATGAGGATTGAGGAAGAAAGAAAGAAAAAAGCATTAGATGTGAAGAAAAGAATCACAGAATTGTCTTTAGCTTTTGCTTCTAATCTTTTCTCAATGATTCTTCTTTTTTCTTCCTTCTAATCAAAACTCGTTTAAGAATTAAAAGATGCTTTATAGATAACAAAATATAAAGTAATCCAATTTATTTCCAAAGCAATTATTTAATACCTATTCAAAGTGATTTTCTGTAACAGTTTCATACATTAGAATATAAGATATAAGTAAATAGATACAAATATCTGTCTACATTAAAAGCAATAAATATGAATATAATTACATTCTAAAGTCATTACAAAACTTTGGCCTTTTGGATAGGTAAATTTTGTTAGAGGTTTATGCATGACTCTTATAAGTTCTAAAAATTCATTATATATACAAAAAGAAGTACTACTTTGATTTTTATATTCTGACTTGACTTTTAATAAGTAGCTTTTCTTTTAATAATAATTAAAAATGAAATTAACATTATAAAAAGTATATTTTCTGGTTAATTGACTAAATTTTTTGGTGAATTTTGAGATTTAAAATTTAAAGATATTAGGTTATGCATAGGATTTTTTCGATTTAATTGCTAAAAAATAAAGGAATAAAAGAAGAAAAATCTCTAAAAATTATAAACCGGCATTGGAACAAATTTCTCTTGCTGCATATAATAACACAAAGCGCCTTAGCTTTTAGAATTCTTCTCCACTTCTCTCTCACCGTCTTTCTCTCTCCCTATCAAATCCCTCTCTACAACGCGATCCTCTTCAAAACCCTAGTTTCGGATCGCTCTACGCTTGGGATTATCTCCTCCATCGTTAATTCTTCTCCTTCCTTTGCCTCACCGATCGCTATTTCTTCAAATATTGGACCCGATCACTGCGTGGATATCTTGATTCGATTCTACCCAGTCTTCTATCGGTTTACTGATCAATTCTCTCCCGTTTTGAGGATTGATCAGTGCTCAATCTCTTAGTTTTGCTTCAGGAAATGCCCTGTTTCTAATCATGAAACTTCGAAGGAGGAGGGCTTCGGAAGTGGTAAGTGTTCTTAACCACGTCTTGAAACTCTTGATCATTTGGATAACTATCTGTGTCTGTGCATTTTCTTGTTTCTGTACTTTCTAGATTACTCTTTCAGTTTTCTGCTACTTGTTATTGATTTATTTTTCTTTGGCTTTCTTGGAATTAGCATGTATTTTACTGAATATACACGTTATAGTGGTCGAAGGATTTTGTTTCATGTCACACAAAAGAGTATCTTCGATGAAATTCATGCGCATAACTTTTGTTTCTGTTTGTTTGTTTCTGAAGTTATGCTGTATGGTAATCGATGTGATTGATTCATTTGGTTAGTATAATTTAGGTTTGGGTTCTTAAGGCAAACCTTGAAAGCTTTGGTGAATGGTATTCTGTGGAGTGTTGTATGTTATCTTTTGATGTGTGGGCTTCCATCCTATTGGATGTTGCATGTATTGGCAGTACTAACCATTCCTTAATTCATTTCTACCAGCCTCCCAAAATCAGATCTTTCATCAATAGTGTTACTGCTGTTCCACTCGACCAAATACAAGAACCCCTTGAATGTTTTCGCTGGGAATTTGACAAGGTACTTTAAACCCGTGTGTAAACCTGTTTCTGTTTATCATGCTAGTTTTTATTTATGGCGATTTGTTCTTTATATAGGGTGACTTCCATCATTGGGTGGACCTCTTCAATTACTTTGACACATTTTTTGAGAAGCATGTAAAAGTAAGGAAGGATTTGCATATTGAGGAAAATTTTGAGGAGTCTGATCCTTCTTTCCCAAAGGATGCTGTTCTGCAAGTTCTCCGAGTTATCAGAGTTGTTTTAGAGAATTGCACAAACAAACATTTTTATAGTTCTTATGAGGTAAATTATGTGCCAGAATCCCCGTAAATATTACTTGATATTTGTATTTTTTTTTCTTTCTAATTGGTGTCAGAGTATAGTGATATTATATGTTGATTTCTAGTTTTCTGCTCGATGTGTCTCTCACACACTTGTTCCTTCACAACTGCAGCAGCATCTTTCTCTCCTGCTTGCATCTACTGATGCAGATGTTGTTGAAGCCTGTCTGCAGACGTTGGCTGCCTTTTTGAAAAGGCAAATCGGAAAATACTCAATTAGAGATGCTTCTCTGAATTCAAAACTATTTTCCCTTGCACAAGGCTGGGGGGGGGAAGAGGAAGGTCTTGGCTTGATGTCATGTGCCACAGAAAAGAGTTGTGATCAGGTTTCTCACCAGCTAGGCTGTACTCTTCATTTTGAGTTTTATGCTCCTAATGAATCATCAAGTGGGCATCCTGGCGGTTTACAGATTATCCATGTACCTGATGTCAGCATGCGTGCAGAGTCTGACCTGGAACTTCTGAACAAATTAGTCATTGATCACAACGTTCCTCCCAGTTTAAGATTTGCGCTGTTGACCAGATTGAGATTTGCAAGGGCTTTTTCGTCTTTGGCAACCCGGCAGCAGTATACATGCATTCGTTTATATGCTTTCATTGTTTTAGTTCAAGCTAGTGGTGTCACCGAGAATGTTGTTTCTTTCTTTAATGGTGAACCCGAGTTTGTAAATGAGTTAATTACGCTGGTTAGCTATGAGGATACTGTTCCAGAGAAGATAAGGATACTTTGCTTGCTTTCCTTGGTTGCACTATCGCATGATCGAACTCGGCAGCCAACTGTTTTAACTGCAGTAACCTCTGGTGGGCATCGTGGTTTGCTATCTGGTCTAATGCAGAAAGCGATTGATTCTGTCATTTGTAATACTTCCAAGTGGTCTCTGGGTTTTGCGGAAGCGTTGTTATCCCTTGTTACAGTTCTGGTTTCATCATCGTCTGGATGTTCAGCCATGCGAGAAGCTGGTCTTATTCCAACCCTAGTGCCTCTCATCAAAGATACAGATCCCCAGCACTTGCATTTGGTCAGTACCGCTGTGCATATATTAGAGGCCTTCATGGATTACAGCAATCCAGCTGCTGCTTTGTTCAGAGATTTGGGTGGCTTAGATGATACTATCTTTCGGTTGAAACTTGAAGTCTCTAGTACTGAAGACGATGTGAAGGAAAAAACTTGCAGTACTGATAGTAATGGGAGGGATTCACATGTTCTTGGCAGTTCTCTTAATCAACCTGATTCAGAGCAGCCTCCCTATTCTGAAGCATTAATTTCATATCACAGGAGATTGTTGTTAAAAGCCTTGTTACGTGCGATATCTCTTGGGACTTATGCTCCTGGTAACACTAACCTCTATGGTTCTGAGGAGAATTTGCTGCCTGAATGTTTATGCATTATTTTCCGTAGAGCAAAAGACTTTGGGGGTGGAGTGTTCTCGCTTGCTGCCACTGTTATGAGTGATCTCATTCATAAAGATCCTACTTGTTTCAATGCCTTAGATTCAGCTGGTTTAACTTCTGCCTTTCTTGATGCTATATCAGATGAGGTCATCTGCTCGGCAGAAGCCATAACATGCATTCCTCAGTGTCTGGATGCTCTGTGTCTCAACAATAGCGGTCTTCAAGCTGTAAAGGACCGAAATGCCTTGAGGTGTTTTGTTAAGATATTTACTTCTTCGTCTTATCTGCGGGCTCTTACTGGTGATACGCCTGGTTCTTTGTCAAGTGGGCTTGATGAACTCTTAAGACATCAATCTTCGTTGCGCAGTTATGGAGTTGATATGTTCATTGAAATCCTCAATTCCATGTTGGTTATTGGATCTGGGATTGAGGCCACTACTTCTAAATCATCGGATGTGCCTGCTGATGCTGCTCCTGTTCCTATGGAAATTGACGTTGGTGACAAGAGCTTGGCGGTTTCGGATGACGTGGAACCATCTTCTGAAATATCTACACCAAATGTTGAGCTGTTTCTTCCAGACTGTGTGTGCAATGTTGCTCGTCTCTTTGAAACCGTTCTTCAGAATGCGGAAGTATGTTCGTTGTTTGTTGAGAAGAAAGGAATTGATGCTGTTTTGCAGCTATTTACTTTACCCCTTATGCCTCTATCAACGTCTCTTGGTCAAAGTTTTTCTGTCGCTTTTAAGAACTTCTCCCCTCAGCATTCGGCTGGTCTAGCCCAGATAGTGTGCTCCTACTTAAGAGAACATCTGAAGAAGACAAATGACCTCTTGGTTTCCATTGACGGCACTCAGCTTCTTAAATTAGAGTCTGAGGTCCAGACAAAGATTTTAAGATCTCTTTCCTGCCTAGAAAGCATGCTGTCCCTCTCCAATTTTTTGTTGAAAGGAACAGCTTCAGTTATCTCGGAATTAAGTGCTGCTGATGCAGACGTACTGAGGGAACTTGGTGTAACATACAAGCAAACTGTATGGCAGATGGCCTTGTGTAATGATACCAAGGAAGATGAAAAAAAGATTGTTGATCGAGTACCTAATAATTCAGTTTCTGCCTCATCCAATACTATTGAAAGAGAGATTGATGAGGATTCAAGTAATGCTTCAGCTACTAGATACACAAACCCTTTATCCATTAGAAGCAGTAGCTCGCAGTCTATTTGGGGTGGAGATCGTGACTTTCTGTCTGTTGTGCGTTCTGGCGAAGGTATTCATGGTCGCACACGACACGCAATAGCCCGAATGAGGGGTGGGAGAACTCGTCGGCACCTGGAGTCTTTAAATTTTGATCCTGAGATTCCTGCTGATTTACCAGAAACGTCATCTTCCCATGAGCTGAAAAAGAAAAGCACTGAAGTTCTCATCGTTGAAATATTAAACAAGCTAAATTGTACACTACGTTTTTTCTTTACAGCCCTTGTGAAAGGATTTACCTCTGCTAATCGTCGTAGAATTGATGGAACAGCATTGAGTTCAGCATCTAAGACCCTTGGTACTGCCTTAGCTAAAGTATTTCTTGAAGCTCTTAACTTCCAGGGGTATGGTGCTACTGCTGGGCATGATATCACTCTGTCAGTGAAGTGCCAGTACCTTGGAAAAGTTGTAGATGACATAAGTTCCCTGACATTTGATACTCGAAGGAGAGTCTGTTTTACAGCTATGGTGAATAGTTTTTATGTTCATGGAACATTTAAGGAACTTCTCACCACATTTGAAGCTACAAGCCAGTTGCTCTGGACCGTGCCGTTCTCTATTCCTGCATCTAGCTCTGATAATGAGAAGCCAGGTGAAAAGAAAATATGGTCTCACAGTATGTGGCTCGTAGATACTCTGCAAAACTATTGCCGAGCACTGGACTATTTTGTTAACTCTACATATGTTTTATCTCCTGCCTCTCAAACCCAGCTTCTTGTCCAGGCAGCTTCAGTTGGTTTGTCGATTGGACTTTTTCCTGTACCCAGGGAACCTGAGGCTTTTGTGCGAAATCTGCAGTCTCAGGTTCTGGATGTCATACTGCCTATATGGAACCACACTATGTTTCCTAATTGCAATCCTAATTTTGTGGCTTCAGTTACCTCCCTTGTTACACATATATACTCTGGTGTTGTGGATGCTAGGCAAAATCGAAGTGTTACTCGGGGTACAAACCAAAGAGCCTTGCCTCTGCAGCCTGACGAAGGGATTGTTGGTATGATTGTTGAAATGGGATTTTCAAGGTCAAGGGCTGAAGACGCATTACGAAGAGTTGGAACAAACAGTGTTGAAATGGCAATGGAGTGGTTGTTTACCAATACTGAGGATCATGTGCAGGAAGATGACGAATTGGCTCAAGCACTTGCACTATCTCTTGGGAATTCATCTGAAACTCCCAAACTTGATGATACAGAAAAGCCTGTAGATGTTCCGCAGGAAGAAGCAGAGCCAAAAGAACCACCTGTTGATGAAGTTATTGCTGCATCTGTGAAGTTATGTCAAAGTGATGACTCTATGGCTTTCCCGTTGATGGATTTGTTTGTGACACTCTGTAGCCGAAACAAAGGGGAAGACCGGCCAAAAATTGTATCGTATCTTATTCAGCAACTGAAGCTTGTACAACTTGATTTCTCCAAGGATAGCAGTATGATACCACACATTTTAGCATTAGTGCTCTCAGAGGATGATAACACACGAGAAATTGCTGCACGGGATGGTATTGTGACCATATCAATTGAAATATTGACGAATTTCAACCTCAAAAGTGAATCCGAAAATGAGATTCTGACTCCAAAATGCATAAGTGCCTTGCTCCTTATCTTGAGCATGATGCTGCAGGCACAGACAAGACTGTCGTCTGAACATGTGGAAGAAAATCGAAGTGGATCTTTAGAGCCGAATAATTCTTCGCAGGACTCAACAGCAGCTTTAAAGAAAGCGTTATCTACAGATGTTGTTAAAGGGGAGCCAAACCAGGCTTTGGAATTGATTTTTGGAAAATCTACAGGCTATCTCACCATGGAAGAGGGCCAAAAAGCTCTACTAATTTCCTGTGGCCTCATAAAACAGCATGTTCCTGCTATGATCATGCAGGCTGTTCTTCAGTTATGTGCTCGTCTAACGAAAACACATGCTTTAGCTATCCAGTTTCTGGAAAATGGAGGCTTATCTTCACTTTTTAATCTCCCGAAAAAGTGTTTTTTCCCTGGGTATGACACTGTTGCATCTGTTATTGTACGACATCTTGTCGAAGATCCTCAGACTCTTCAAAATGCTATGGAATCAGAAATACGGCAGACCTTAAATGGAAAGAGACATATAGGTAGGGTATTACCTCGGACATTCCTGACAACAATGGCACCTGTAATTTCAAGAGATCCGGTTGTTTTTATGAAAGCTGTGGCTTCAACTTGTCAGTTGGAATCATCAGGAGGAAGAGATTTTGTGATACTGTCAAAGGAAAAAGAGAAGCCAAAAGTTTCTGGCAGTGAACACGGATTTTCTTTGAATGAACCTCTTGGAATATCCGAAAATAGGCTTCACGATGGGTCAGGAAAATGTTCAAAAAGCCACAGAAGAGTCCCTGCTAACTTCATCCAAGTTATTGATCATCTAATTGACATTGTCTTGAGTTTTCCTAGGGTGAAGAGGCAGGAAGATGATGAAACCAATTTAAGTTCGATGGATGTTGATGAGCCGATTACTAAAGTGAAGGGCAAATCAAAAGTTGATGATCCAGAGGAAGGAGAAATTCGATCTGAAAAATCTGAAGAATTGGCCAGGGTAACATTTATCTTGAAGTTGTTGAGTGATATTGTTCTCATGTACATGCATGGTGTCAATGTCATACTGAGACGTGATACAGAAATATCTCAACTTCGGGGTTCCAATCTATCTGATGATTCACCTGGCAATGGAGGGTTAATATACCATGTCATTCATCGATTACTTCCAATATCTTTTGAAAAGTTTGTCGGACCTGAAGAATGGAAGGAGAAATTGTCTGAAAAGGCTTCCTGGTTTCTGGTCGTTTTGTGCAGCCGTTCCAGTGAAGGGCGCAAAAGAATAATCAATGAGCTTTCGAGGGTTTTATCTGTGTTTGCTTCCATGGGAAGGAGTTCTAGTAAAAGTGTACTATTACCTGATAAAAGAGTTCTTGCTTTTGCTGACCTGGTTTATTCAATCTTGACGAAAAATTCATCTTCCAGCAATTTACCTGGTTGTGGCTGTTCACCTGACGTTGCAAAAAGCATGATAGAGGGGGGAACGATCCAGTGTCTGACCAGCATCCTTCACGTGATTGATCTCGACCACCCTGATGCTCCGAAGCTTGTCACTCTTATACTCAAGTCTCTCGAGACACTGACAAGGGCTGCAAATGCTGCCGAGCAGCTAAAATCAGAAGGACTAAACGATAAAAAAAACACAAATCCTGACGAGAGGCATGATAGTCATGGAACTTCAACTGAGGCTGAAGGTGATGAGCGGAACCAAAATAGTAGCAGTTTACAGCAAGGAACAGATGCAATAGAGAATGAACAGGAGCAGCCTCAAGTTTCCTCTCAAAGTGAAGGTGAAAGGGGCTCGAGTCAAACCCAGGCTGTGCCTCAGGAGATGAGGATAGAGGGCGATGAGACAATACTGCCTGAACCTATTCAGATGGATTTCATGCGGGAAAATATTGAAGGTGATCAAATCGAAATGAGTTTTCATGTTGAAAATAGGGCTGAAGATGATGGAGATGATGACATGGGGGATGAAGGGGAGGATGATGAAGGAGATGATGAGGATGCAGATTTAGTGGAAGATGGAGCTGGTGTTATGTCTCTTGCTGGAACTGATGTGGAAGACCCTGAAGATACTGGCCTTGGAGATGAATATAATGATGACATGATTGATGAAGATGAGGATGATTTTCACGAGAATCGTGTCATAGAAGTGCGATGGAGGGAAGCTCTTGATGGGCTGGATCACTTTCAGATACTTGGGCGATCTGGTGGTGGAAATGGTTTTATTGATGATATTACAGCTGAGCCGTTTGAAGGAGTGAATGTAGACGATCTGTTTGCTCTGCGTAGGCCCTTGGGCTTCGAGCGTAGACGTCAAACAGGGAGATCTTCGTTTGATCGATCTAGTTCAGAAGTACATGGTTTTCAGCATCCCCTCTTCTCCAGACCTTCACAAACTGGCAATACAGCCTCAGTTTCAGCAAGCGCTGGCAATATATCCAGGCACTCAGAAGCTGGCAGCTATGACGTCGCACAGTTTTACATGTTTGATACCCCTGTTCTACCATTTGATCAAGTACCAGTTAATCCTTTCAGTGATCGTTTAGGTGGTGGTGGGGCACCTCCTCCTTTGACTGACTATTCCGTTGTTGGTATGGATTCATCAAGAAGAGGGGTTGGTGATAGTCGGTGGACTGATATAGGTCATCCCCAACCAAGTAGCCTTTCTGCGTCAATTGCCCAATTGATAGAAGAACATTTTATTTCCAACCTTCGTGCTTCTGCTCCTGCAAATACCATTGTTGAAAGGGAGGCTAATACCACAGAAGTCCAAGAGCAGCAGCACCTGGCTGTTCCTCCGTCTATTGGAAGTGAAACCGTTTTGGGGGATGGTAACGAAGGTGGTCAACAAAGTGAAGATCCTGAACTGTTAAATAACAATGACAATGTTAATAATCCACCTGATGTCGAAAGGGAGGCTGGAATTATCTCTCAAGGTGTAGCTAATCTAGCTTCACCTGTCATACAAGATGCAGGTGAAAGTCCCCAGCAGCATGAAGTTATGCAGCCTCTTCCTTTGGACAGTACCCCGAATGAAATTGATAGGATGGAAGTGGGGGAAAGTGATGGAGTACCTATTGAGCAAGCAGATCTCGAAGCAGCGCATCTTATCTCCACTGCCCAGGGTCAAGCTGATTCTACCAGTACTCCAACTGTGTCTGTTACTGTGACGCATTCTCCAATAGGTGATCCTGATTCTAATATTCAACCAAGTGTTGATGTAGATATGAGTGGTGATGGTGCAGAGGGAAATCAAACTGTTCAGCCTTCACCTTTGGCCCACGACAACAATGAGCCTTCATCCATGGAAGCTACTCAAGATGTGAGGAATGATGGACAAATTGATGAAGGTAGCTTGGATGGTGGGGCACCAGAAGCGAATGCCATCGACCCTACATTTTTGGAAGCGCTCCCTGAGGATTTGCGGGCCGAAGTCCTTGCTTCTCAGCAAGCTCAGTCCGTCCAGCCTCCAAATTATCAACCACCTGCAGTAGACGACATAGATCCTGAATTTTTGGCTGCGCTTCCCCCAGATATCCAAACAGAAGTTCTTGCTCAACAAAGGGCACAAAGGATGGTACAGCAGTCACAAGGGCAGCCAGTTGACATGGATAATGCTTCGATTATTGCTACTCTACCTGCTGATTTACGTGAAGAGGTTTGTATCTTTATTTGAGTCAAGTAATTTGAATTTTGAAGTGGTTATAACTTTTTGCTTGTCAGGAAAAAAAGAAAAGAAATGTTTATAACATTCTGAATTTGCTACTTTCAGGTCCTCCTGACTTCTTCAGAAGCAGTTTTGGCAGCTTTGCCTTCTCCATTGCTTGCGGAAGCGCAGATGCTCAGAGACCGAGCAATGAGTCACTATCAGGCTCGTAGCCTTTTTGGAAGTAGCCACAGACTGAATAATCGAAGGAATGGTTTGGGTTACAACAGGGTGACGGGGATGGACAGGGGTGTTGGAGTCACTATTGGTCAGAGGACTATTTCATCATCTGCAGATGGTTTGAAAGTTAAAGAGATTGAAGGAGACCCACTCGTGAATGTTGATGCCTTGAGATCACTAATCAGGCTATTACGACTAGCACAGGTAAGAGGCATTCCTGGTTTTTTCCCTATACACTTCTAGCAAATAAACAAAAATCAGTGCTTTTGGTGCTTATTTCCTGATACTGGATTGACTCTTTTACTGGAAGAATCATGAGTACTATGTTATGTTTGTTTTGGGATTCTAACGATGTTGTTAATTTATTGTATCAGCCGTTGGGAAAAGGCCTTCTGCAGAGGCTTCTATTAAATCTATGTGCTCATAGCGTTACAAGAGCGAACCTGGTTCAACTTTTACTGGATATGATAAGGCCAGAGATGGAATCATCACCAAACGAGTTGGCAATTACTAATCCGCAAAGACTCTATGGCTGTCAATCAAATGTTGTTTATGGTCGATCACAGTTGTTGAATGGTAGTACTCTCGAAATTTTTTGTTTGCTATTCTCGCCAGCTTCCGGAGCACCGTCTGACTTTCTTTGTTTCTAACACAGGTCTTCCTCCTTTAGTGTTCCGTCGGGTGCTTGAAGTTTTGACGTACTTGGCTACAAATCATTCAGCTGTTGCTGACATGTTATTTTACTTTGATTCGTCACTTCTATCCCAGTTGTCGAGCCCAAAACCCTCTGTATGTGAAGGCAAGGGTAAGGAGAAAGTTGATCATGAGGCAGACTCCCGGGATCTGGAGATACCTCTGGTTGTCTTCCTAAAACTGCTCAATCGGCCTCAGCTTATGCAGAGTACATCTCATTTAGCGCTGGTATGTTTAGTATGGCTTCAGAATAGTAGGCTTCTTCTCACTACTATCTCCAGAAGGTTGCTTTGGCTGTTATTTTATCTTGTTTGTGTTCTGTATGTTTTAGGTAATGGGTTTGCTGCAAGTAGTTGTTTACACAGCAGCATCTCGAATTGAGGGCTGGTCTCCATCAACAGGAGTTGCTGAGGAATCAGAAAACAAGCCCATTCGTGAAGAAGCTTCAAGTGAAATGCAGAAAGATGCTGAATCGGAACTAGTGGATGAAGCTGAGCTATCTGTTGCAAGGAGAAAGAATTGTGCTGAAATACATAACATATTCTTGCAGTTGCCACAGTCTGATCTCTGCAATCTTTGTATTCTTCTTGGATATGAAGGGTAATACAATCTCATTACTTCTTATATTTTTGTTTTAGTAGTCTACACTACATATATCTTCTCTCCTTGGTCTCAATTATTTCCCCTGATTTGCTTTTAGGTAAACTCACATGTTTTACTACCGTAATAGGTTATCGGATAAAATTTATTCATTAGCGGGGGAGGTGCTGAAAAAGCTGGCTGCCGTAGATGTGAATCATCGCAAATTTTTCACAAAAGAGCTCTCAGAATTGGCGAGTGGTTTGAGTGCCTCAACAGTCCGTGAGCTGTCAACACTTAGCAATACACAGAAGATGAGTCACAGTACAGGTTCCATGGCAGGTGCATCAATTCTCCGTGTTCTGCAAGTTCTTAGCTCACTAACCTCCCCTATCGATGATAGCAATGCGGGAACAGAACAGGAGGAACAAAACATTATGCAGAGACTAAATGTGGCATTAGAGCCCTTGTGGCAAGAACTTAGCCAGTGTATCAGCATGACTGAGCTGCAGCTGGATCACACGGCAACTACAATAACAGTGTCCAACGTGAACCCTGGAGACCATGTCCTAGGGATCTCTCCTCCGTCCTCTCTTTCTCCGGGAACTCAGAGGCTCCTACCTCTTATTGAGGCTTTTTTTGTTCTCTGTGAGAAGATTCAAACTCCGTCAGTATTACAGCAGGATCATGCAAATGTGACGGCAGGAGAAGTTAAAGACTCGTCTGCTCATGGTTCATCATCTAAAGCCAGTGTAGATTCTCAGAGAAAAAACGATGGCTCCGTTACATTTGCAAAGTTTGCGGAGAAGCATAGACGCCTTTTGAATTCATTTGTTAGGCAAAATCCAAGTTTGCTGGAGAAGTCCCTTTCAATGATGCTCAAGGCACCAAGGCTGATAGATTTTGACAACAAGAAAGCATACTTCAGGTCAAGGATAAGGCACCAGCATGATCAACACATTTCTGGGCCATTGCGGATTAGTGTCCGCCGAGCATATGTGTTGGAAGATTCGTACAATCAGTTACGTATGCGCTCCCCTCAGGATCTGAAGGGACGTCTGAATGTGCAGTTTCAAGGTGAGGAAGGTATTGATGCCGGTGGTCTCACCAGAGAATGGTATCAATTATTACCAAGAGTTATATTTGACAAAGGAGCGTTGCTTTTCACCACCGTTGGAAATGATGCCACCTTCCAACCGAATCCCAACTCTGTTTACCAAACTGAGCATCTATCGTACTTCAAATTTGTTGGTCGCATGGTACTGTATCAGGACCTTGTCATTGTAATCAGCTGATTGTTTGGTTTCTGGTTTTTCGGTTTATCTGATGTGTTTTTGATGTACTGCAGGTGGCAAAGGCGTTGTTTGATGGACAACTTTTGGATGTCTATTTCACTCGTTCTTTCTATAAACACATACTTGGTGTGAAGGTGACCTATCATGACATAGAGGCGGTGGATCCTGATTACTACAAGAACTTGAAGTGGCTATTAGAGGTTTGAGTTAATTTATGTTTATCTTAAATTGGAGTTACTTCGGTCTTACTTCTCAGAGACTAATATTTATCCCTTTTGCTGCACATTCAGAATGATGTGAGTGACATACTCGACCTCACATTTAGTATGGACGCAGATGAGGAAAAACACATTCTTTACGAAAAGACAGAGGTTTGTAATAATAGATTTTTGTTTTTCTGCTTAAAATCCCAAATTGCCTACCATATTGTATTAATCCTGATATTTAACTGAAAAGGTGACGGACTATGAGCTTAAACCTGGAGGACGAAACATACGGGTAACAGAAGAAACAAAACATGAATATGTTGACCTTGTGGCCAGCCACATGCTTACCAATGCTATTCGGCCTCAAATCAACGCCTTCCTCGAAGGTTTTAATGAATTGATACCTCGTGAGCTTGTATCAATTTTCAACGATAAAGAGCTCGAGCTCCTAATCAGCGGGTTGCCTGAGATTGATTGTAAGTTGAATCCAGTTGTTCTAGTTGCATGTACTTGCTAATGCATTAAATTATTATAACACTCTTTTTATTTATTTTAGTTGATGACTTAAAAGCCAATACCGAGTATACCAGCTACACGGCAGGATCCCCTGTTATTCATTGGTTCTGGGAGGTCGTTAAAGCTTTTAGCAAAGAAGACATGGCTAGATTTCTTCAATTTGTCACCGGAACATCGAAGGTAAAATACTATTAGCAGCTTCTGTCAAACTCACTTAAGAATTAGATTTTCTGATATACGTATACGTGGTTAGTTACTTTCTGATTGGTTGATAATCTCATCTCCTTCCTCTTTTGCCTTTCTCGAAAGGCTAGTAAATCATAGCAAAGGAACAATCCTTTGGTTTTACAAGCCGTATTTTCTGTTTTCAGGTTCCTTTGGAAGGCTTTAAGGCACTGCAAGGTATTTCTGGCCCTCAAAGGTTACAAATCCACAAAGCATATGGAGCTCCGGAGCGGCTCCCATCAGCTCATACATGGTTAGAAATCACTAGAAAGCCTTTTTCGTTTGAACGGTTGATTTTGGCTTTATTTCTCGTTGGTTACATCTGTTTGCCAATCTTGTTATGTTGCAGTTTTAACCAACTAGACCTCCCTGAGTATCAATCTAAGGAACAAATACAGGAACGCCTGCTACTTGCCATTCACGAAGCCAGTGAAGGTTTCGGTTTTGCTTGAACAAAACCTCTCGAAATCTGTCACCTTCAGTATCGATGAAAACCCATCAATCCTTCATTCTTTCGACTCTTCTGTACATGTGAGTAAAGCTTCATACTTATACATCTGAAGATTTTGCCTTAAAATGCTAGTCGAAAACAATACTAATCACGACTGTTCGGTTGCAGATCTCGAAGATTTTCAGGCAGGATAAGGAGAATAGCTTTTGACAAAGACTGCAAATGAATAGAAAACTCTCCGAAGGGCTATTTTTGTTTGTCAATATATGTTAGTATCATTTAGGGTTTCTCTTTTTCTTTCGTAGATTTTGTAAAGCAAAAATCTTCTTAAAAGCCCAAATATTTTTAGTTTCCATCGATCTTAGTAGCAAATAAAATAAAATAGCATGACTGCTCGTCAATACTTTCGAGTCTCGTAATCAAACTCTTACAAAACCGCTAAACAAGTGCAGATAGATAATGCTAAAACAACTGATTTAACCGTAACGCTACTTGGCATCTTCCCTTTGTCTTTCCTTAGCAACATACCTTCATATAAAGGCCAGTTTATGACGACAAGTAGTCCTGTTATCACAAGCTGCAAGCCCATTTTCTGAAATTCTCCACCATCTCCTGTAGTAAGTCTCAAAACAGCTGCACCGAAGCAGAAGAGATTGAGCATACCAAGTGCTCCTAGGAGGAGAAACATCGGAGACTCCACCCCAAACTCCATTACCTCCTCCTTGTATCTTCCTGCTGCTTCTTCTTCTGCTACTTTAGCTGTAACCACAAACGTAGACTCCGAAAACCCAAGTTTCTTCACAATCGTGTCCATAAATCCAAAAAGAAACGAGCTTGTTCTTCTATAAAGCCACATCCTTTGCTCGTTCCACCATCCACTGAACGTTCCTCCACACCATAAAAATTCCGCTAGGCTATAGATGTTAGCTGCGACATTGACGTATGCAAACGGGATAAACCACCAGCTCCAGACCTGCATTCGAAAAAGCAGATCGATTTTTGTACCCTATGTTTCTGGATTTATGCCAAAACCAAAAACAGAGGAAAAGCTAGTACCTTGGGAAACAGAGGAATGCCTTTGAAGAGACAGAGAGAAGTCAAAACAGAGTATATAACCACAGGTACTGAACTTGGAGCCCAAAAGCAATAGCAACAGTAACCAAATATCAGTCCTAAACCAATTTTTCCTTTTCCATACCAAAGTGGACTATGCTCTGAAAGCAGAATCTGAAAGTCTCCCGCTGACCATCTTCTCTGCTGCACAAGCATTTGATGCAAATTGGTCGGTGCTACCCCAACAAAAGCTTTCTTTTGGGGGTTTAAGTACGCTGATTTCCATCCACGGCACTGAATAGCTAAACCCGTTATTACATCCTCTACCGGGCAACCATATTTCAAACCCATCTGCCATGGAAAAACCATGATTTTACTTAGTTTTAAACAAAAGAGATTGATGGAATAGTCAGAGAAAGTGAGTATTAATCACTGCCTTACCTCCTTCCCCCATTGAGTGTTTTCTTCATAAGTGCAGCTCGCCAGAGCCTTAATCATCTCAGGCTCCGAGATTTCTGGAGTTTTCTCAAATTCTTCATCTTCTTCCTCTCCATACTTCTTTCCACTGAGCACATCTCTTCTGTGAAAGCAGCCAGTTCCAATGTATAATGGACCGCCATTCCCATCCAATCCATTGAACTCCATCTTTTTTGTTAGATTTCACATCCCAAAACAATCAAAGTCAGCTCAATCAGACTCAAATATTTCAAAATATCCAGAAAATATGTTGTGAGTTTGTGCAGTCTTTCTCTCTCTCTTTATAACTTACATCCATTCCAACACGCATCATGCTCCCATACAGATCATTCCTCGTAAGGTTGTCATAAGACTGCGGAAACTGCACGAAAGCAATTTCTTTTCCCTTCTTCTCATCAAGAAGGATGCAGAGCGCTTCGAGCGCTGACTTTGTATTGTTCAAGTACATATCACAGTCCAGGTTAAGTATGATTTTCCCACCAGTGATCTTCGAAGAAACCCTTATCTGTCAAAGAATAAAAATGGTGTCACAGACAAAGAGAAAAATGTCATAATGCCTTGAGTGGAGCAAGAAACCATCACTTACCAATGCGTTCATGGCTCCAGCTTTGAAGTGATGATGATACTGAGGTCTCTTTTCTCTCGATAAATACACCAATGTTGGTATTGTTATCCTTTTCTCTTCTCCTCTTCCGTCTACCAAAATCTGAAATTTAATGAAACCAAAACCAAAACTCTGTATCAGTCTTTTGTTGCTGCAACTACATAACATAACTAAAAAGCCATTACTTACTTGTAGGATGGTTCCATGGTTTCTTCGAGTAGCGTCAGAATCCCACTGCGAAAACCCGTCACTGAATTTCAGACGCGCCTTCTCCGGTACTCGTTGGAGTCTTGTCACCGTTTCAATCCTCGCGGCCATTTCTCTATATAACTCAGCCACCTCCTGAGCCACAGAATCAAGACCATTTACCTTGGAAGAAAAGTAAGCGGCCGGAGATGTGGGCTCAACGTTGAACCTCTTACAAAACGGAATCCAAGTTTTAGCAAACTCAGCCGCCTCCGTGAGAGCATAGAACGTGAGCTCAGAGCCACCATCATCTGAGAGATACAAGGCGAGTTTCTCTGTTGGGTAGTCAAGAGCCATCAAAGATAAGACTGTGTTGACCACCAACAACGGCGGCTCAATCACCGGATCCGCTGTGCAAACGAAAACGTCGAGCCTCGGAAACTCGTTCCCATATCTCCGGGAGAGTCTATCGATGAACGGAAATCGCCAAACCGGATTCCACCGAGAAGATTGTGTGACAAACCAATAAAAACCGAACCAAATCTCCATCATCAACATAACCAACCATATCAATCGACCCAAACCGGTCTGGTTCTCATTAATCTCAACTGGTACTATCATTCTGTAGAACCATATCCAACAGATACACCCAAAAACCGAGGCTGAGAAAACCCGGTACGCAAACACTCTTCCGGTTCTCTTCCTGGACTCAAAAAGCGGTTCATTATCGCCATCAAGAACCGGTCTAAACCGATCATTTTCTTTTCCCATCTGTTTTTGTTCGCTCTCAAAATCTAAAGCCAAGTGTGGAAATAAGAAACAAGAAAAAAGAGAAGTGGTCAGGATTTGATTATATAGATTTGTGGCGGCTGTAACTTTGGACTATTGTCGAGACAAGTGGTGAGACTTTCTAGGCACTCGTTGACGTCATTCAAAGCGTCAGCTACTATGTTTCTATTTCAGTCCAATGATCGAAGCTAGCGTCAAAGGGTCGAACACTGTAATTTTTAATTTATCATCAGAGCAAAAAGCTATAGCCCATGACGAAAAAGAAAAGTGAAAGAAGACTACAGATTATTGAAGGACAATCATTGAATACAAATGACCAGTGATGTTGCAGAGAAAGAACCAAGATTGCAGATTTGCAGACTGCTTTTTTATCTGGCAAAACACGTGTGTTTAAATTGAAAATATGAAGCAGATAATAGCAAGAAGAATATGGGTTTATAAATAGAAAATGAGTTCTATATATATATATTAGATCAGGAGATCAACTGAGGAAATTTGTGTTTATCTTTCTCTTTTAAAACAAAAGCTGCATCTAGCTGATGCATGATGCAAATCTAGTAATACAAAGGTGATTCATATTATAAATACTGCTCATCAACCAAAGAAAATTCTGCTCTTTGTCAACCTTTATGGGCAACTCGTGTTATGAGGCGGAAATATCAGATCTTTTGGTCATTTCCAAGCTTCTGGAACTCAGTTTCTAAGGTATCGAAGATCTTGGTGCCTTCTGTGTCTGTCTCAGGGAACCTAACGTGGACTGAACCATGTCTTATCGGTGCACCTGACCCTATAACTAAAGCCTGTTGCTTGACATAATTGTAAAGATCTTGGTGGAAAGAGTGATCCAAAGAGAAGCAATTGTTTACTGTTCCATTTGAGATGTGCCTACCAGATCCAGACCCTTCTCTTCTACAGAAATGTGGGAGAGACTCATAGTCTATTATCTGCATATCAAAAAAGTTAAAACTTTCAGTCTTCTCGCACAAAAGTTACACTTCTTCTTCTTGGTTAATTGAATTGCTTACTTACCTTTAGCAACTCATCTTTCCCGCAGCCTTTCAGCACTTGAATCTTCTTCTTTGTTCTCTCTTGCAACAGAGGTTTTATGGTTTTCCAACAAGCAGAAAATATGTACGGGACATTGACAACAAAATATGTCTCAGTTTTCTCTGGATAGTTTAAATCATCTATTGTGGTTATTGCAGTCATTAACTGCACAAAGTAAAGAAAACGATAAAAAGAACTTGTGGTCAAATAAAGAATCACATCTGTTACTCACAACTCAAGCATTTGTTTCATTCTCTTTACCTTAATTTGACTTAAGGCAGAAAGTTTTAAACCAGACATATCCAATATTTTCAAACAAGTGCAAATTGGTCGTCCCTGTTTCTTTGTAGCACATGGCTACAGAAAAGAAGATCACACAATTAGGTTGATAAAGGAAAAAGCATATGTTGTAGACAAAGACCAAATAGAGTTTTGGTCTTACCAATATAACACGATCCCGGTACTCATTCATTTGAATGTGAGACTGTACATAGTAGTGAACCTGAATGAAGGATCAGAAAGCTTATGGTCAGAGATTCAACTTCATAACAAGTCTTGGAGTGGAAGATATATAGGGATGCTTACGGAGGCTTTGTCATATGTGCTAAGCCCAACACCAATAGCAATGACAGGGAGACCCTAAAAAGTCATGACTTAACAAAGTTAGTTAGATCAAAACATCGTTTGGTGCGTATAAAAGTCAAAAGTCAAAGTCAAAGAAAGAAACTCATAAGAGTTATTACCTCTTTTGAGTAACCAGACACACCGACAAGCTGTGTGTCTCTGATAGCTCTGTACAAATCAACAGGAACAATAGGTTTCTGCAACAAAAAATAATGACCATATGAGATCAAAAGGTCATAGAGAAACAAAGAACTAGATACCTAAAAGCTAAAAACTCACTGTTAGTATCTTGTCAATCTCGTTTTGAGTCCTCCATTCTAAACACTCGAACAACTGTAACACTTGCAGGCATTAGTTTTAACCCACGGAAAATGCTAATATAAGAAACAAAACATCAAAAGACAATCTAAAACTAGGAGCAAACAGATTTAAACCATTTTATGAGCTTTCTGGACATTCCAATCCCTCGCTTTAAGAAAGCGTAACAACGTCTCTGTGGGATAACCTTGATGAATGTTCTGCAGCACGACACAGTCATTTTAATAAGTCCACCATTTCTATCAAATGTCTTCTCTCAAACTAGATCAACATAAGATCCAAGTTACATTTCGGACCTAACTGAAAACTCTGGATCAGTCAATCTTCTAAACTACAACTCCACAGATCTAAGAAAATTTTATCTAATCAAAACCGGATCTATTCAATAACTAATGCTAGAGAAGAAGAACAACTTAGAGCCTGCCTGATTCAAATTTAGATCCAGATCACTACCACATATAATCAATTACACTAGACACCCAAAAAGAGGTCTTTGGTTTGTCAAGAACCCTCTTTTAAGAAGAAAAATAATTCCCAAAATACCAAATCGAAAGTTGCCATCTTTTGGTTGAATAAGCAGAGAGTTGAAATTGAATCTTTCAAAGCATCTAAAAAAAGAAAGAAACAAAAGAGAAAGCAAGTAAATTACTAACCCGATACGACTCTTTCAATGAATCGTCAACTGTCAATACCAGAAAAAAAATTGAACTGAAATTAGTTCAAAAATTAAGAATTCGTCGGCGATTTTTAAACAAAGCAAGCTTAAAACTTGAAAACTCAAAGAATACGGCAAACAAAAAACACACACCGTCCTCCATTAAAGCACGTAATTGCTTGATTGCTTCCTCATTAGTGATGCTCATTTTCTCTGTCTTTAGAGATCTCAAGCTCCGATTTGAAGGAAAAAAAGCCAGAAATTTTGGGCAAAAGTTTCAGCTCGAAATCTAAAAGAGGGTAAATCTCTGATCTCACGGACAATAGTGAATCCAAGGAAGTGAGAGAAAGAAAGAAATGAATAAAAAAAAGGTGAACTTTTTATTTAACGGAGCTAAAGATAAAACGCGAGAGAGAGAGAAACCAAGTTCTCTCTTCTTCTTCTTCTCCAAAGAGTTAGAAAAATATCAAATCATCATCATAATGTAATAAAGAAGACAAATGAAGCAGAGAATTTATGAATTTAAAGCATGCTTCTTTTTTCCATTTTCTGTAAAGTTTGTATTTAATTTTATTAATTAGGAAAATCTCTCACACTCGATCCACCGTTAATGAAAAGTTTATACTTTATTTTATTTTACTCTTTTTTCTTCGACTTTTATTTTTATTCTGGTAACTATTCTTTCTATAATAAAAATTAATACGGAATCTTTTTTAATGACATTTGCATGCTTAAAATAATTTGATTAGAGCATAATTTGTAATATATTGATTTTAAATTCCAATGATTGATTTTAAAAACATGCTCTAAATAAAATCATATAATGGTATCTAATTCTTTCGAATTTTGGTATGTTCATATCATAAATTATTTTAAAAATATAGTTGGGTTGAGGATGGAACAAAAAGAGAACAAGATGCGTGCTCCATAGTCCATAAAATGTTTCATACACTTACTTTCAATATATTAAAATGAGGTTCAAAATTAAATAATAACCAAAATAATATGTTTGGTAAAACCGTTAAATATTTATTTTTGCAATATTTTCCTTAGAATTTGACTACATATGATTTGATATGATAAGTTATCTCAATGCATAGAAAAATTATAACAATAAATAAATTATTAGCTGACTCTTTAATACCACAAACATCAATTTTATGATTTAAAAATTTCAGGATTACATATAAAAAAAAATGAAAAAAAAGATATTAACCTTAAATAGTCCTCTTGATACGATTAGAATGTGGACCTCTCTTTAAGTTGTATTTTTATTTTCTTTCAACTTTAGTAATAATTATAGGAAAATAAACAAATAATAAAGAAGAAACATGAATGTCCAACGTCATGTGTGAGTTCTCCTCTCGCCATATGAGTAATATGACACATCACACATGCATCATCTAACTATCTTCCTTACCTTTTTCCTGTAATTATTATATTTTCCTGTTGAATTATTTATTTATTTTAGATCTAATAAACGAATTTATGATTTAGATATCCTTAGAACATATTCCTCTTTTATTAAAAAACACAATGCTTCTAAAGTTGGGCCTAACATGTGGCATATGCAAAGTTACATCGTTTGGCAAAAAAACAAAAACAAAAAACAAAATTCCCATACGTTTCAACTTTTTCCAAATCTTTCGATTAAACAATCTTTTGATGACCCAAAACAAAAGTTGACAAAACACCAATTGTGTTGCTGAGAGAGAAGTTACTACAACAAACCATCTCAAAACTAGATATTAAGACTTTGTACAAAAGTTTTACTAAAACTATAGTTATGTCCAAAAAATAACTATTTGGGGGCATCTATATATATATTCACATTTTCTATACACAAAGACTCGATCCCTAATAAGCAAGATCTTGTAAAATATTAATTGTCCTTATAAAAAGGCTTGTAATATATGTGGCTCTTATGATAGCATGTGTAGAGAGAGCAAGGGATTGTTCTCTTGAAATCCGGCAAAAAACAGACAATGATGATGAAGAATAAATGTTGGGTGGATAACATGTACAATCATATCACATATAGTGTCTTACATGTGTAATACACACTTAATCTTATACATATCAACTTGTCTTCATTTCATTACATAGATCTTCTCTAAGGGAAACGCATAGACCAGTCCAAGCATTGACCAAAATTTGCAGATGTAAATCATCAAAACCACCTGAAAATTACATATTAAAAAGCTACCAAACAATTCAGACTAAGGGTCTTTGAGGTGTGTTTCCATGTCTACCACTTTGTAATGTTATAATCAAGTTTTGGTTTAGTTACTTACTTGGATCTTTGATTTATATAAGACCCAACAAGACAGCAACTCCAAGTGCTTGAACTAGTGCTTGAACTAGTCTTAGCTTATTAAAGTAGTTCTCTCTGTCTGTATATTTGTTCTTCACTTGAATCGCCATTTGAAGATGCATTGATGTTTCTAAGGTTTCTCTTCCTTCTCTCTCAGCTTGAAGAGAATAAGCTCTTTGATGATTGTTGGTTTCTATAATAAACTCTGGACATAAAGTCTAAGTTGTGATCAATAATTTCATTACTTCATCAAATTTGCATTGAACTTATTACAGGAATTAATAATGCTTTCACCTTCTTCTGAGGATCTTCACGTCTCCATTATTTGTTTCTTTTCCTTTTGATGCAAGAAACCGACATGAATCTAGGTTTGTGTTATATATAAGTATATCAACTATAATAAACCTGCAAGTTTTTGTCCTTAAGTAAAAGGGAAACATACAAGAAACAAAGAAATACAGAAAACGGCGTCGTATGCAGTTTAGTGGACTAAACAGTTGTTTTTCTTCTTCCATTGTTGGTCTCTTTGAAGAGAACGAAGAAAGTTTGGGAAGGATGGAAGAATCGCGAGATATACTGATGTCGACGCTAATGGAATCTGGGGTTTTGATTCCCGGAGATTTCTCTTCCATTGGTGAATTTTCTACGGAAGCCTTAGTATCGATCTGTGCTCAGTTGATTAATCTCATTGACCCATCAGCGTCGTTTTCCCATGAACTCCCTGATTCTCTCCCCGAAAGGTTCAGGATTTGCACCGAAATCGCTCATTCTGTGAATAATTTAGGCTACATCAGCGACATGACTTATTATAAGGTAGCATATCAAGTCCCTCTTTAGATCGCTATTAGAATGCTCGGAGAATTTAAGAATCGATCTGTGAGATTTTCTGTATGTGTAAGTATATCATAGAATGATGGAAATCTGTTGGAGAAACCTTGCTTGGATGATAGAACGTTTCGTCTTGGATTAAGTAAAGGAACTAACTTTATGGTTTAATAAGTCTCAAGGAAAAAGCTTTACAGTGGAATTCATAGATTAGATGTGAGGATCATGAAGAATACATAGAAATGGAGTAAAATCTAGCACCCATTTGGTCTTTCAGATATGAAATATCAATAGATTTTTTTTTTCTTTGTATTTTTGATTCTGTAGTTATCATGAGAGTGAAAGTGGTGCGAGATGATTTTCGAGAGCTGTGATTGTCCTTGGGTCTTCGTTAGAATCTTCTGTAGTTTTGTTTTCCGTTCTAGCTGTGTGGCTTTTCTTATATGTGTGAGATCATGCTGAAACAGATTATATATGTTACTTGCGGCAGTTTCTGCATCCATCTGAAGATGACTCGTATAGGTTGGTTAGGTTTCTGGTTGAGAGGCTTTCAGAGAAAAATGAAGGAACAAATACTTCTCCGGCCGGTGATTTATCTAGCAGGCCAAAGATGGAAAATTTCAGTGATATTTCAGATGTCAATATGGTGAAGGAGGACAAGGATGAGACTTTTGATATGCATATACAGAAGGTTGAAGCTGTCCTAAAAGATCTTACAATGATTACTGGAATCTCTCATTCACCAGACTCAAAAAATACCTCCACCAATGGTTCCACCATTGTTGACTTTCTTTCCCGAAAGACAGATCACCCTGTGACTATGGTACCATCAGATCTTTCTTTGGGAGAGTCATCTGGATCTGAAGAAAATACTAATGAAGACCCCTCTGAGGTACTGTTTCTTCTACTTATTGTGGCCTTATCTCCTTTATCTATACTGGGAATATGTTTGAACACTTACATAGGAATAAACCAGTTTAGAATGTTAAATCTTTATCATTTCTATGCTTTGTAGACAAGTTATGAGACTATTGAGTTACAGAGTCAACATAGTTTTCTCTTGGAGAAACTGGAATCTGGATCTTTAGAGTTATGCAGTCTTGACAGTGAGTTGGAGTTGTTGGAGATGGCTGCGGAGAGGTTATTGGATGACAAACAGGTGGGTGGGTCTTATCTCGAACAGCTTAATCAACAACTAGTGGTCAAAAGGTGTAATATCATGGACTTTCAAAAGCAATGGTATGAACTGTATTCTGTTAATTAAAGTTGAAAGTATTCATGCATATAGTTTCATGGACAACCACAGGACATGATACCCTGAAGTATCTATGGACAATTCCTGAATATATAAACCTGACATTGGCGGAGCATGATTTCTAAGTATATCTTGCCTTCCTTCAGGTACAATGTAAGGCTATCTTTGGAAACTATAAAACTACGTCTCTTGGACCAACTTGATATAGAGGAGCCAGAGGCTAAAGAGAAATTGAATAAGTTGAGAACGACTGAACTGGATTTACAATCTCTCTCATCAGAAATTCTGAAGAGGTAATTAGAGAACTCTTACTACATGCCCCTTCGCTGTATGCCATTTGGCTTTGTTTTTTTTATTGCTAGTTTATGTCATTTTCTTTTGGAATTAGATACTTTTTAACTTCTTTTATTTGGAAATCTCTGTGGAGTAAAAGAAATCTGAAATCCATAAAGGGGAAGGAGAAATAACAAGCGTTTTAGTGGCTTTGATGTTGAAGTTATAAGTTATAACTAACTGCGATTCCCTGGACTCCCGTAAGATATTAATGTGTTAATTTTTTGTCCCAACAGGGAAGATGAACGGTGTAACCTATACACTGAACTTGAAAGGCAGCCAAAAGCAGCACCTCGGAAATCTTATATCCATGGGATTAAAGAAATAACTAAAAATAGCCGTAAACTGGACACTGATATTCAGAGGATTTCAAGGGAGACCAGAGCGCTACAATTAGAGAGTAACTCAATTCAAGAACGCCTACACCGATCATATGCTGTTGTCGATGATATGCTTACAAGGTATGAGCTTTGGCCTGTCATGTTTGAATCGTCTGGTCGGATATACACCAGAATAAAAGTTGCTAATGTCGCTCAGCTTTAGAGAACATGTATAACCTTTTATAATGTGATGATGAGGACGTTGGTTCTTTTACTGAGCAGGGAAGTGAGAAAAGACCCAGCTGTACGACAGGTCTACAAGCTACTAACCAGTATCCACAGTATGTTCGAGCAAATCTCTGAGAAAATCCTCATGGCTGATCGGTTTAAAAGAGAAACAGTCGACTATGGAAAGAAGTTGGGGTCCATTGCAGCTCGAGGCATGAGTCTGGAGAAACTACAAGCCGATCTGAATGCCATCAGGAAAGAAAACGAAAGCCTTGAGAAAAAAATTCATGAAACTGAAGACTAAGAGATCATTTTTTAGTGTTTTGAGGTCATCAGAGAAACATCTGTTAGTGTGCTTTCATATTTTGAGGCAGTGTTTTTTCATAGGAACGAGAAATAATTTCCTAAGATACATGAAATTCTTTCTGATCTGATAGCGACTACTAAAGAGAACCAAAAGTTGATTCAGCTAAACCATCGGGATCTTCTTCCAAACATTCTTTATATTGTTTGTATGGTTCACAACAACAACAAAAAAAGCAAAACGGTTTTGCTTCTTTGATCTACATCTTCCTTCTTGTAATTCCCAACCTAAATTTTCCAGGGGATGATGTTTCCTAAGTATTTACACCAAAAATCCAGAAATTTAACTATCTTTATAGCTGGTTGCCCTTGACCTAATAGTTTTTGACCAGATTCGTTATGGCAGCTTGATGTTGCTGAGAAGCAATGTGCGGGTGTCCTATGGCTTCAGCCATAGCCGTTGTGGTGTGTGGCACTGGCAGTGAGGTCTGATATGTAGTTGAAGCAGCGGCAAAGGGCTGTGTTGGTTGGTATATTCCCATGAGGCCACCATGACCAGCCTGCAAGACTGGAAAACCAAGTGGCTGACCCTGGGGTACTAGGTTGTACATTGGATTCACGTGCAGGTTGCCAAGTCCCTGTCCAATCCATGCAACTGCACTTTCACTCTGCATCAAATTATCACGCAGGCCACTGTTAAAGTATATAGTTTACAATACATCACTGCAGGGATAAAACGTCAAAATAAAAAAAAACACTGACCAGTGGCAATGCCTTTTCTGCGCTATAGTTTGAATTTAGTGTGGTTGCAGATGGGATTTGAGTAGCAACCACGGGGGAAGCGTGTGGGGATGGGTTTGTGGTGGGAGGGTTTTCGGTGTTGCCTACTTGGTTTACATGGGAAGGTGCTGTTAGAGCAGCTCCTGGTGGAAGATACGGCTGCGGAGGTATCCCATGGGGCCTCATGAACTGGTGAATGTAAGGCGGTGGCATATAAAATGGAGAGTAATAGGGACCGTAAGGAAAGAAATTGGGAGGGTATAGTTGCCTATAAAGATGAGTTGCTTGCTGGGAGGCTGCTGCTATGGAGCCCTGAACTGGAGGATATGGTACTAATGGAATAGCTGGAGCATTGGAACTTCCAGGCTGCAATATGTAAAAGGCAGTTATTTAAAATTCTGGAGTAAGTAAGAGGGATCCTTTTGAATGCATATCTAAGATATACCACGTGCCTGAGTCTCTGCTGCTTCTGTGTTTATGGGTTGGTCTAATGCTGAAAACGAAGGGACAAGACCAAACACACTGAGTGGAGCTTCTTGACCATAAGCAATTTGCTGGGTTTCTGTGTTTGATAAAGCTTCCTCCTTCAGTACTCCTACAGGTGGGTAAATGTGATCTAAGGGCACCACTAGTTCAGCTGCAGGTGCTGAATTTGATATCTGAGAATCCTTTTCTTCAGAAAAAGTTGATGCTTCTTCTCTGCACAAGAAGTTAATGTAATGAGATAAAAACATGAATTTGAGAGTTAAAGGACAAGTCTACAACAAACAGAATACACCTTTACAACTATATTACAAGAAAAATTCTTCCCAATTCTCCAAATTGAACTTACAATGCATATCTGAATAGTCCAACTCAACTGAAACTGAGAGCAGTGTGTCGGAATAAAAATTGCAATAGATCAATAACTAAAGTAGATAATACGTGGTGTAATATATACAGTTACCAACCCAACAAAGGCAACTTCAGGAAAACCATTGGCAGTGGGACAAGATTCGGCCTTATCATCGCCTGTCCTTGAGTCATCTCCGCCACAAGCACCATTGTGAGAAGAGGCCGCTTTCACAAAATTGGAATCAAAGCTGCCAAACGTCAGACCATTTTGCAATACTTCGGCAGCCTGAAGGTGGAAAGGAAATGTTACATGCAACTGTTTGCTAACATCTGACTTGGGAGGCGATTCAGTTCTGCCTTTATTGAACTCAGTCTCAATTTCAGTGACTGTTACAATAAAAAGAACCAGAAGGTGAATAAATAACAGCGGTAGTTGCTACACCGTTACTATCTTAAGCAGAGAGCAAAACAAATAGAAAGCTACCACTAGAAGAATTTTAGGCAAACTAAAAATTCAAGAAAAAAGGCCAATATACCTTGATCTGATTGGTTACCACAACTAGAAGCAGAAATCAAAGAAGGATCAACTTGAACATTATGATCGCTGACCTCACACGGAAGACTGGTGGGAACAGAAACCCTGCAAAAGGTGTACTAGAATATTTAGCAACTTAATATGAGAAAATCAAAAGCATACTTAATCGTAGAGACACAAAAGGATGATATGTGAAATTACTTTTTTGCACCAGGTTCTGTGATGTGTCTTGCTTTATTCGTGGCAGGCAGAGCATTTTTAGAAACTCCTGTAACATGATTAGCTCCACTTTCCCTTTTAAAAGATGCACTTCTTCCATTACCTGGACCGGAATGTCAACAAAGAGCTTAAAACAGGGAAGAGCACGACAATTGTTGTTTCAATATTAAAAGAAAACAAAAACACACAAACATTTTGATAAGAACTACCTTGATTAGTGTTACTTGAAGCAAAGTTCCTCCGAGTACTTCTGCCGCTAGCTTGGGTAAGTGGCACTATATTCTGCAGACAGTGATGATATGAGATAATGAAAGTTACAAGAGCAAGTGATGCACGATGGTATAAGGACTGCTAAGTGAATTCACAAAACTCTGTACCTGTTGAATCTAAAGACAAAACTTAATTGAATACAAACCACCAATGACCCAAAAAACTACAGATAAGGGATTCATAACAAAAAAAGGAAAGAACACTTGCCTCCTTCCTTTTCTCCCTTTTACTTCTCACCTCGTGAAATGTATCTGCAATATTTCAAAATTTACAGTGTATATGAGGATATGGGTTATAAGGAACAAAAGGGACACAAAAGGCGAAGTAATATACAACAACCTTCAAGACTATAATGAAAAGACACCTTTAAAAGATGCTGCATGCAATATTCAATGCAAGGCAAAATCTCAATCTTTTGTTGACATATAGAAACAGAGGACATAAAACATCGATACTTTATAACCCAGATGATGCCCACTAGAAACCTTGAACTCACCCAACGGTGAGGAATAAAATCTGAATATTCCAAACCAACAAAGATGGAATATTCGAATAACTCAAGGCACCAAAGAAAAACTCAAAACACAAACTAACCATAAGCATAAGCAGATGAGATGATCTTTAAAAACAGAAACAAACCCTATTGTACAGCACAAAATGGAAGGGGGGTAAAGAAAGACCAAACCCAAAAGGCGACGAAGATTAAAAAAACCCTAAAATAATGGAGATAGAGAGATGATGATGAAGAGTTAGTAGAGTACCTAAAAAGAGGAGCTTTTGAGCGGTCTCGTGAGGATCATTGAAAGAATCATTGTAGACAGAAAGGATATCCTCGTCAGAGTGCTGCTTGCCAGTAATCTCTCTGATACTATGAAGGGTTTTGCGGAGATGGTGAGGAATCGTAACCCTAGAGGATACGCGGCCATCGGAGCTCATGGTTGGAGAAGAGAAGCGAAGCGTGAGGAGAGAGAAAGAGAAAAATTGAAATTGGAAGCGAAGCGAAGCGCCCCGCCACTCTATATTCTCTAATGCGTCTAAATTGTGATTGTAAATTTGTAATGTAATCAATCAGGAATCTTTAATAAAAATCTCTTTTTTAGCCTTTTCGTCTACCGATTATGATAACAACTACTTTTGCACTTTCAAAAAGACTGTTTTTTTGCCAACAAAACTATAAAGAGAAGACACATCTCTGGGCCACAAAACTGTGACTATGTTTCACACTGACTCTTCATGTAATATCAACCGACTTGGAGATTTGTTCCAGTATGAATACCATCCGAGTTTAAAATCCGTATGACAGTTGAAACAAAAATCAATCCAGCGTTTCAAAATTTTCAAGGATACAAAGGACACAAAAGCTCACTCACTCATCATCCGTCCCAAAATAGCGGTCTCCAAACTCTCCCATTCCAGGAACTACTCGGAACTCTTCGTTTAAACCGAGCTCAATCTCAGAAGTCACAATCTTTATCCTTGGGAACTTTTTGCACACAACATGTACTCCTTGAGGTGCCTGAACCAAACAATACTCAGACTTTCGGACTGCTTAAGCTATGCAGAGAAGAAACAATAAACGTTTTTGCTTTTCCACTTACAGATATGAGATTCAGAAATATGATGTTGTGTTCAGGCACGCCTTTACTTATGAGCAGTTTTATCGCTTGTACCGCTGAGTAGCCTGCACACAAAACAATGCTTTTAGCCTCTTACTATCTTCCCATCTCTTTATCTTTTGCTCATCAGTATAGAGTTCACAGAACAATCAGTCAGACCTGTCCCGAGGATTGGATCCAGCAGAAGCACATGCCTGTCCGAAATGTCCGTCGGAAGCTTCTCGTAGATAAGCTGGTAGGTGCCATTTGTTGCCAGAAAATAGTTAGCAGAAGTGATGAACAGTTCAAAGAACACTAACAAGTACAAACCTGTTGACCGTTGTCGCCTTCTCTATGAATCAAAATCTTCCCAATTTTGATGCCTTTGCAGCATGCTCTAAGAGCGTTCTCCATACTCTCACCGCTGCATTATTATTGTAAGCGTTCAAAGACAAAATCTGTTATATGGTCTGCACGACAGTTATCAGTGTCTTGAGTGTTTGAGCTGGTTTCTTTACCTTCTGATAACTGAGACACCACACAGCCTCTTACAGAAGTCCACGCCCGAATACACAGATCCTAAAATCATCGGAAAACACAAAAAATTAACATGTGATAATGATCTTACTCTGATTGAAGATTTCTAATGGAGGACTGCAGTAAATATATAATATTTTCATAGCTGACCTGTGGGAGTGACCACTTGCTTTTCTGTAAAGGGAAGGTGCCCGAGGCCATGCTCAACGACCTGACGAGAGGACATTATTAGAGCCAACATGGTGAAATAACACGAAGCAGAAAACAAATTCTGCACCCACCAAACGAATCAATCGATCGGAGTAGAAGATGAAGTCATGTTTTGTTGTCTTAGCGTCTCGGATAAGAGTGTGCATCCCACGTATCTACAATCAACAGCTAAAGGATCAGTCTTTTGGAACACTAAAAAACATGATATTGGCAGAGTAGATGGTGAAAGGGGAATACGTAAAACCTGAAAAGTTGATTGAATAACATAAAGATTTGGATATATTTTACAAAGATCATGTTGACCGAGCTTCGTGTGGATGTGTTGCACAATCAAATCAATAGCAACATGATTATCACCACCTCGAGGGATGATTATATCTGCGTATTTCTTTGTTGGGAGTATGAAATCCTCAAATGCTGGCTTCACAAACTTTGAGTACTGCATTAGAGTTTCACAAATCAAACATAGAGAATAGTCAGTGCAAAACCTCAACAATGAAGAATTCTTTTCAAAACAAGAAAATACAGCCACACAAACCTGATCAAGAACAGTTGCAATATCTCTGCCCTTCTCAACTGTATCGCGTTTAATCCTTCTTGCTAACCTCACATCAGCGTCTGTAGATAACGCCATGATGTAGAATAAGAAACCAATTTATTAACATCACGAGTATATATTCTTGTTACAAGCATGCACAAGACCAGCATCTCATATATGTGCAACGGATTTGGATAGATAAGTGTAGCAGGTTTGGTATGGGAAAGACCTGCATCTACAAATATCTTCATGTTCATCAAATCTCGCACCCGAGGGTCATGGAAAATAAGTATCCCTTCCAAAATTATAACATCACAAGAATTCACCTGCAAATGCAATATAGACAGAGAAACATAAGTATATGCATGATCCTTAGATACGCAATGACGAACAGGTTTATGTGCTCTGGAAAAGGATGCATATAAAGGAAGAACGCATTTACGACAAGAAAATAAGATTCTACGAAACTCCTTACCCTTCTTGGTGGAAAAACATTGTTCTTGTAACTTTTGAAGTCGTAGTTGGGAATATCTACTGCTTGTCCTTTTCTTAACTTATCCAAGGAAGACAATAATTGCTCGGTATTGAAAGCATCTACAAGAAAAGGGGCAACATTCATACTTACAAGCAAGTATAAGACAGATAATTCGCAGATTGAAAAGGCTAAGCGACACAGAAGAGTCCCAGAAGACACATTAGTGTTGGCTTTTCAGAGGCTTACTAACCTGGATGATCGAAATTGTAATCATGAACTCTTGCAAGCTCCTCTTCATTTACATTATGGTAGAAAGAATCCTGTAAACAAAGATCAACCTCAATGCATTCTATGTATATTAACTTACAACCATTTACAATCATACTCGATATTGATCACATTTCGAGTACAAGAATCACCTGATTGACAACAACAGCTCTCTGATCATGCAGTTGCTGCATAATCATATCGCATACAGTAGTTTTCCCTGATGCTGCTCCTCCAGCAACTCCTGAAAACAACATCCTATTAACATTTCCGATTATAACCAACTTTAAAACCAAAAATCCTCGGCGTCTCTCACCAATCACAAAAGGTTGCCCATGTTCTTCTTCCTCAGCCTTTTGCTCTAATCTAATTGACTTCAAACCATCCATTTGATGAAGTCCTGAGAAATGAACCTTTGATGATGACTCAATTATATCCACTGTCAATTTTGAAGCCATTCCTACATCACATGGAAAGGCCAATAAGGAAAACAAAGCTATCGACTTTTCAGTCAAATAAAATTCCTCAAAAGAACCAAACTTTATAGTTATATTAGATTCAACAAGTGCCAGTAACGGGATACACTTTTCTTCACACAAACCAAGCAACCAATAAGAACACTTCAAACGCATTACAGCACGGATCATGATCAATCAGATATAGTAACGCCAATCTTAAACAGTAATTTTCCCGGGAAACAATGAAAGATCGAAAAACGAAGATCAACAAAGAAGAAAGCCAGATTTTTAGATCAAACCATGCAAATAACAAGATGAAACTCACACAAAAAAAAGAAAGAATAGGAATCAATTAGCTTCGAGATCACCGATTAGCTACAAAAGAGCTTTCTAGTCCCAAATAAATAGATTCCAAACATAAACAGAGAGAGAGACAGGAGCATTGCCTGATAAACTCGATGCAATTAAACAGGCAAAAACTGAGCAATATGAATGTATATATATTATATATGTACGAATTTATATAATAACGTATATATATGCGGCGAGAAGAGAGAGAGGAAAGAATGATGCAGCGGCGGAGACGAAAACCGGGAAGTGGTTTTTTGGTAAATACGATAATACCCTTCCGACTGAAATGTACTGTGGGACACATGATAGTGGCAATTCTTGTAAATAAGGTGAGTTTCAGACCCTAAATTGAAAAGAGTGATTAAGGATCCACGTCAGCTCCGAGTCGGATGTGGGACCCAATTTCGAGAATTGCAGTGTGACAGAGAGAGTGTGGTCGAATGCAATCTACAAAGGGGCAAATGTCTGATATACTACTTTGTGGTATATTTTTGCCTGGCCTACTTTCATACTCAACTTACCCTTTATTGGATAATAGGAATATATTTTTCTCTACACCAAAAAATTGAACAAAATAAATTGGTTTCCAAAAACGGCTCTTTTAAAAATCAAAATATTAAATATATATTTTAAAGTTAGTTTTCCAAAAAATGGGTCTCTCAAAAAAGCAACAGTAATTTTTTTTTTTAATTTAGTTTCCTAATTTCAATTATTTTTCGTCAAATTTATAAATAAATTTATTTGATTTTTATTTTTAAAATATATGTACCTAAAATTATGTCACATTTAATTTAAAAAATATTTTTTTCTAAAAATCAAATGTTGTTAAAAGCATATATTCTAAAAATTTAATTATGCTTCAAATTATTTGACTTTGTAAATATTTGATTTATGAATAAAAGTATATAAACAAAAAATCTAATATGTAATAAATCCAATCTGATTAATAATTAGATGTGAATGAACTTATAACGTTAGTATTAATCCAAAATGTGAAAGATCTAATCTGAACCAAATCTTCGTCTATATTTTATCATTACAACAATTATGGAAACTTTATATGATAAAATTAGTATAACTTAGTCGGTTAGTTTATTATTGAAATTTAGAGAGTAATCTCAATGATATGTGATATGTGTCAACTCTACAATTCTCTAAAAATATGAAAGTTTTTAATATGATATGTGACATGTGTCAAACTCTACAATTCTCTAAAAGTTGATGTGTCATGTTGAAAGATATTATCTATATCTTTATATATAATTAGGATGTTACAATCCACATAAAACTCATACATATATAATCCACTCATTTGATACTATGATCCACTCATTTGATAATTTTATTGTGACATTTAATTGATGAATATCCATATGAGGAAATATGTAAACTAAAAAGATAAGTTCTTATAATGAAATTAAACAAATTTGTTCTTGTATGGATTATCATAAGAATTTCCACATAAAACACCATACACTTTTGTTATGTTAAAGATATTGAAATGCAGAATATATAGTTAAGTTAAATAACAAAGAATGAATACATGAATTTTTATGAAATATACAACCATATAAATTCATTTGTACAAACAAACAAATGTAATTTTCACCTTCGTAAAACTAACAATATTGGAGATTTGAAAAACTCTATACCCTAAACTCTAAACCATGAACATTCAATTTTTTTCTGCCACCCACCAAAATTTTTCAATTTTTGTTTTAATGTTAAAGGGAGCCCACTCGGGTATTTATTTTTCCACTCATATTTTTGGGTTCTTTCCAAATTTTCTCTCCAACCGCTTATATATTAAATATTAAATATGACTAACAGAATTATTTAGCCACTATAGTGGTTGTACTCTCTTTTATTAGGTTAGAAATCATGGTTTAAACAACACAATTGTCATTTAAAACATTTTTTTACATATAACTTAAATAAAGGGTAAAATAGTCATTTATCTTTCATCTTCTTCCTAGAACCCTAAAGTTAACATCAAAAAGTTTAAGAGCGACTGTCTTTTCGTTTTTCAACATTTTCTTCTTATTTTTATCATGTTTGCACTTAAAATTATAGATATATTAAGATATATTCAAATTTAACACTTGATAATAGCAAAATTTAAGGTTTTAAAGACTGATTTGAATATAAGAATCGAAAATAGAGGAAGAAACAAAAAAATAAAACTAAATTATTTATTTTTGAGATTTTAGAATTTTTAATATTTTGTTTTCATGAACCATTGGTTTGATGATATTTAAAGTGGATATAATAATGGTTTTGTCATATGGCTTTTGACCCAAAATATATTCAATTGGGTAACAAAATGGGTGGAGTTTGAATAGTTAGATCTGTAATTATATCAACTTCTGTTTGAGTAAATAATCTTTCACTTAGTACTTGTATTTAAAATAAATACTAAAGAAAATAGAAACATAACAGAGTATATGAGGATTTAATTTTGCTAAGAGTAGTATATCAGCCATTGATCCATCTAAAACCTCTCAAAATATATTATATGACTATTATTTATTTAATATTTACTATTTTTGTTACTATAACAGGAATTATTTTGGATTGTGTCTGCAGTAATTTATTTGATTTCCATATCTATAATTTTCCTTTTTCTCACGAAAATGAGGGTAGTTTGATTAAATTGAAAGTTTGTGTCCATTTTTGCAATATTTATCATAAATGAGGGGTAGATTTAATGGTAGATTCGCGAAGATGATAAACGACGGCGTTCATGTGGATTCGACAGAGAGGCCATGTTTTCATCATCTTCAGTTAGGTTACTCGTATCGGGATTCCACCGGCCTCAAACCCTAAAATCACCGGCAAATTCACCGACACTCTCTATCTCGGCACTTAATTTCTTCAACTCTGATTCGAATTCGGCGGGACGTGGGTCAAGATCCGTAGCGATGAGCAGCGTTGAGAAAACCGGGTCGGATTCGGGGGCAATCCAGAATCGGGCGAGTAGGATGAGGGAGAAGCTTCAGAAGGAGCTGCAACCAGTGGAGTTAGTGATCGAGGATGTTTCGTATCAGCACGCAGGTCATGCCGGGATGAAAGGCAGAACCGACGGGGAAACACATTTCAATGTAAAGATCATCTCCAAAGGATTCGAAGGAATGAATCTGGTAAAGCGGCACAGGCTCGTCTATGATTTACTCCGGGAAGAGCTGGATAGTGGATTACACGCACTTTCTATCGTCTCTAAGACGCCATCTGAGTCTCCTCCAAAAGGCTAGTGTCCATGCTGAATACTGTATCTTTTCTATTTCTCGATGAGTTTGGAATAAAACTCTGTAGCTTTGATGCTTACTATTGGAGCTTAATTTGTTGTCGAAACTAACTCTTCTCGATCATAAAGAGTGATTTTTTTCCATAAATAGCTTTGCTTTGGATCTCATTGCATTTCAAACCAAATCTTTACATACAATTGAATCTAGATTGGGTGTTTGTGTTTGGATTGCAAGTGTACGAGCCAGGGAACTTGCTTTGAATTCAGTTTGATTCTGGTTTTCTAGAATTCTAAGATACTATTGTTCATAGCTTGATGATATGATCTTTCATCTCTTTTGTTCTTTTGCATCAAGCTTTAGTTGACAGTCAAATCAGTGGTCATGTGTTTCAGTCTCTTCCTCTTGAAGTGCCCCATTCATTGAGATTCAGAATGTTCTATTGTACAGCAATGGGGTTTGCGTTTTCTTGTCGGTAAAGCTAGAAAAAATTGCCATTTCGAATTGTCCGTGTCTCCTACTTAGCAACAAAGATATACTTTATGGGCTTTAAATCTTAAACCAAGTCAAATCAGTTATCACCTTTTCAAAATGAAATGAGTTCATTCACTACAACTATGCAGAATTTTACTCAATTATGGTTACTCTCATTTTCTTCTTTTGTATTTCAAGCATGTACTTTTGATTTAATATTTTCAAAAACCACTCATTTATTTTGTTTTGTGAAATAGTTTTACCACGTAATCTTACAATTCTTGTAATGTTATACTACGTTACAAAATCATTGACTATATAAATATATTTATATATATCATTTTTATCTTTTAGTTAACTATTTGAATCTATTGAAAAATATTAACTATTTGGTCAAGTAGTGGTTAAATGTTTATTTTTCTGGTTTTTTTTATCAGATTTTGATTCGATGGAATTGATTAGTCATGTGTAATACTAAGTGTCGTTTAATAAAAAAAATTCTTTAAAAAAATGATACTCCCTCGGTTCTAAAATGTATTATGTTTAAGAGTTTTCATACAAATTAAAAAATTATTTAATATTTGATTTTTCAACTAAAAATATATTTTTAATCTATATAATAATTATTCATCCAATTAAAGATCAATGTGTAGAATACAAATGGTTAAAATAGATAAATAAAATATAATAAATATTGCATTGAAAATTAAAAAAATCAAATAATTTGAAACAAAATAGAAGGAGAATAAAAGAAAATATACTTCAAATTTGAAAGCATACCGTTCAAAATTATTTCACTTGAATCAAGGGATGTTGGAAGGAGATGCCATAAGGCTAATAGTCATCGACTCATTTCCATTTCCTATCAACAGTGTAGTTTATTACTGAAAAAACTTTCCAAGATATCATCATTTCATTGATCACTACAATGGTAATGAGGGAGGTCTTAGAGCTTAACAGAGAGATAGTCGATGATGAAGAAGTATGGGTCAAACACTATTCATCCAAACATCAGATACTTTTGGTCGGCGAAGGAGATTTTTCATTCTCTTGTAGCTTAGCCACTTGCTTCGGCTCTGCTTCCAATATCTACGCTTCCTCTCTCAATTCATACGGTAAAAGCTAACATCGTTTATTAGAGGTTGAATTTCTACGGTTGGTTTTATCTTACTTTCACCAGAATGATAATCAATCCGCTAATGAGAGAGTTATGGTGAATAATTCATTTTCCAAGCTCTTTGCATTTCTTTTTGACATGAAAGGTCATTCGGATGAATATGATTAATTTCACGGATATGAAAATTCCATCGACATAAAAACGATAAAAAAAGACCGGGATCCCCAAGACGATACTAGTAGAAGCATCCAAACAAGTCCACAACAGAATCTCACACAATTGTGAAAGCTCGCACAAGACCAATATTTGCAAGACCATACTAGTGGGGTTCTCGGAACAAAAACCGACTAATCTAGAAGCAATGCTTCAAATTCTGAATGGGAAGCATCCCCGAACATCTACGAGTTTACATCCAGTGAGATTGTCCTTCTACCCGACCACCATCATAGACAAAAAAAAAAAAGTCTTTTACATATTTTTGTTTCTAAAATACTTGAACCTATGTTCTCTAAGTGATCTTTGTATTGTTTTATGTCTTCTATGGTAATGGAAGCAGATGATGTAATTAGAAAGTACAAAAAGGCAAGAACAAACCTTGAAAGTTTGAAGAAACGTGGAGCAGTCATTTTACGTGGAGTTGATGCAACCAGAGTGCGGTTTCATCCTGATCTTTGTTATATAAAATTTGATCGTGTCATCTTCAACTTCCCACACACTGGTTTCCATGGCAATGAGTCTAATTCCTACGTTATACGGTTAGTTCAAAGTTTTGGCATTATAGATAGTTGAATGTGTGGAGCAGCTGCTGCAACATTAGGGAAAGGTTTATTACATTTTCTTTGTCTGTAGGAAGCATAGAGATTTAGTGTTTGGATTTTTCCTTTTTGACTATGGGGGCACTTCCCACCAGTAAAAAAATTTTGTTGTCATTTTATTATGTAGATTTTTACTAAATTTAAATAATGGCAGCACTAAAAAAGAAAGTATCCCCCACATGTTAAGACAAAACTCCACTTAATCAAAATATTTGTTCTTTATATATATAATAAAGTAAGGATAAGTATCAATGGAGTCAATATAACAATAAGTAAAGAGTGGAAAATAAATTGTGGTTGTAAGATAAAATAAGGAGTTGAATTAGTTTATGGTTGTAATGTAATATAACAAATAAAGTGTGAAAAAAATTTAGGGAATATTCCTTGAGATATTCTTTGAAGTTTGTACTATAAATACTCATGCTTGGCAAGAGTTGTAACCAAGTTTGAGTGAGAAATAAAAAGAGTCTTTGTAATATCATTTGAGTGTTCTTAATAAAGCCTTTTATTCTATTATTATCTTCAAGTCCTACGAGAGTCCCTTCTCAATATAATTCTTTGAAGAGTCTACCCTTTGATCTTTATAACCTCCTTTGTGATTGTACCACTATGTGTCTCAAGACCAAATGTAAACTAAAACTAATTAACTTTGCAAAACCCTAAAATGTTTATATTTTTCATCTATTTTTTTATCCCTCTTTGACTCTTTTTTCCATATATGTTGCTTTTGCTCGCGGAACATATCAAAGAAATAACTTTTTTATATTATATTTTATTCTTATCACATGTTTTATCTGTTGATAATTTATTTTTTCACTTAATATTATTACTTACGAGAGCTTTGTTTTTATATTCAAAATATATTGTTGTTATTTTTTTGGGATAATTTTTGTTTGAGACAAATTATTATGCTTGTTCTATTTGTTTATCTCAATTTTGTTCTATAGTGTGGGTACACTATAAATATCAAAACCAATTTTTAAATGATTGTCTTGTGTGTTTTATTAAAAATGAATTGTTTGAATCTGTTTCAAATGGAAAAAAAATGATCATAAAATTTCAAATGTTGAATGAGTATAAAGTAGTTTTGTGAGGATTCATTGAAAGTTTTTTCTTGGTTTAAAAGTTTATTGAAAGTTTTGTAAAATATTATCGTGATATATTTTCGTTCCTAGTAAATAAAATTTCTAGATCTGCAATTGATTAGGAGCTGATGGAGAAGCTCATGTTTCTCATAAGAACACAGCACCCTTTTGCCACTGGAATCTCGAGGAGCTCGCAAATAGATGCTTTGTTGTGTTGACTCAATGTGTGGAGTTCAAGAAGAGCGAGTATCCTGGTTATGAGAATAAGAGAGGAGATGGGTCTAGATGTGACAGACCTTTTCCTTTGGGGAAGTGCAGACTTACAAATTCAAATTCTCTCGTGTCTCTAAGGAGCTTTATACAGAGAAAGTGAGAGGAATAGAAGCAAAGAAACACAAATCAAAGTTTCCGCAAACACTTTCAAATAAGCACTCGATCTCATTTGATCATGTGTATCCCCTCGAAACAGTAACTGAAGGTGTTAGCCAAAGACCAGTTTTGTTTGATCCCAGCTTTTGCGGGGACCATAACCTTAGGCAAGTCCAAGATCCTCTGGTTCAATCCAGACAAAGAACATCTCCACTAGACCTTTATTATAGCCAGCAATGTAGATATCCACAGTTCGAAGATCCCAGGTTTGCCCCTGAAAGAAACCATGCCTGTGATAAGAACTAAACTAGGGTCTATCAGCCTGGTTTCAAGACAACTTAATACAGGTTGACAAACTCAGATACAGTGAAAGAAGCAACATGCTTAGTCAAGACCTTCCTTTTTCAACAAATCATCATCGTCAAGAACAATTCCATGCAAGACATCACCTGCCTGGTCCGGACTATCCAGTTCAAGCGAGTCAAGAACCATTCTCTGAACGCTCTAATCGTCTCAGTGCAGTTCCGCTTGATATTCGTGACGGAATAACACAAAGAATGTTAACACAGAGTAGGCTTCCTCATCTGTATGCTCGAGAATCACCAGAAAGACATCGCCTGCTTTATCCGGACTTTCCAGTTCAAGTGAGTCAAGAACCATTCTATGAACGCTCTAACCACTTCAGTGGAGTTTCTCATGGGATAGTACGAGAAACATTAACATGCACCAGCTTCCCTCATCCATACACTGGAGAGTCACAAGATTTTCCCTTGACTAGGCAGAGAAACTTCAACATTCAACCTCAACATCACTGGTAAATCATTGATATTACAAAAACTAAATCGAAACTAATCTTGGAAGAACTTTGCAGGATACTTGGA
Organism: Lepidium didymum; assembly: GCA_963920545.1. Lineage (NCBI taxonomy): Eukaryota > Viridiplantae > Streptophyta > Magnoliopsida > Brassicales > Brassicaceae > Lepidium > Lepidium didymum. The sequence continues at coordinate 24,679,202 of OY986992.1, read as the reverse complement.
TGGAAACAAAGTGACTGAAGCTTGGACTCACTAACAAATCTCTGAGAATGGCGTTTTTTTATGTTCTGTTCTGTTTCTTAGCATAGGAGTAAGCTAAATACTAACAATTCCGAAACTGGTATGATCTCGAAATGGAGATGTAACTTTGGTGCATATTTAGTTTTTGGAGAATGTGTTAGTAGAAATACTGGCGAGTCTTGTGACTTCCATTGTCTTTTGAAGATAAATCTCTTTGTCACTTTATTAGCTGATGATTCCTCTCTAAGACACTAACTGGACTAAAAGGTTTGATAGGACGCAAATTTCTCCTTATAACTTACGTAACTATATAATCAAAAGAAAAATGTAGAAGAATAAACTATATCTATAACTTTAGAATATGATTGTTATGATTTCTTGTAGACTAATATAAACGTAAGCTTGGTGAAGAAGGTGACAGTCACTATCTTCAATTTCAACTTATAATTAAATCAAATAATTAAATGCCATTACTTAACTGAAAAGTGAAACTGTCAAGAAAGACTAAGAAGAAATACATACATAAAAATAGAATTGTTTGATTTCAAATTGGAATATGCTTATGACTGAGTCTTTGCGTAAATATATTTAATATATTTAAAACTTAATTAATTATTATTAGAATTATACAGTTTGTCCATAAGATTGGATGATCATTGTCGTGTATATAAATATAGAAACATATCTCAAACACATCTGTCTTTTTAGTATCTCTTCTCTGGTGATTATTTTCCGACAAAATGGTGAAGGTAATTTACAATATTCTTCTTTCTATGCGTTTCTTCTCTTTTGGTCTCTGTATGTACAGGTCTTTGCAGTTATTGTTGTTTGACACTTTTTTGTTTAGTTGTTTTTCAATTTATTTTCTTACAAAACAGGAAACTTATATTTGTTTGGTATGATTCTTTCCTCAGCAACGAATTGTTCTGAAGCTGGATATGAGTAAAAGTGAGAAAACGAGTAAGAAAGCTATGAAAATAGCATCTGCAACGACCGGTAAGCATCTCCTACAGCTTACTTGCGAACCAAGTTAGGTCATGGCAATCTTAATTTCAGCAACTTCATGTTGTTTACGTGCGCAGGTGTGATATCGGTCTCGGTTCAGGGACAAAACGATCAGTTAGTTTTATTAAGAGAAGAGATTGATTTAGCGGAGCTAACACTTGAGCTCAAGAAGAAAGTTTGTCAAACGAGTATCATCACCGTTCAGGCTGCACCACCGCCACAACCGCCGCAGCAGTCTCAGTACAACGAGATACCTCCGGCGAAGAGATATATGTGTGAGATACCAAATTCAGGTTTCTGTGGATTCTGTAGATCGATGAGACAAAACCATTATCATATGGTAGCTCCGTCGTGTCCTCCGACTTTTGTTTATGAACACTACCGTGATGAGCCACACGGTTGCAGAATCATGTGATTGATTTCAATAATTTTGTTGAGTTTTTTTTTTCATAATAGTTTTCTTATTTTGATTATTGTAAAAGAAAAATTGTTATATTCTTGGTGATGTGAATGTTTTTCGTTTGTTGAGGGGGATTAAGTATTGTAAATATTGTGACAGTGTATTAATTTCTGATAAAATACAGAAAGAATATAGTTGGTAGTGAAATATGATTTTTTAAACAGTTTATATTTCTTATTATATAGCGCTTATAAAATGAGTGGAATTGCGAAGTCACCTTGGTCTAGTGGCAGGTGGTAAATCCACTGAAGTCAAACATTATCTTACATCCAGAGATCGAGTCCCACTACTTACGTTTTTGACTAATGTACTGGCCAGTTGTGAGCCATTATTAATAAAAAAAAAGAGTGGAGTTATGTTTACAAAATAAAAAAAAAAAACCAATTTTCTTGATGGAATGTATATTTTAAATTCGATTACTTTTGCCATTGTAAAAGCAATTATTCAAAGGGTTTATGACTTTATGTTATGATTTTTTTATAAATATTTTCATATAATAATGTCACTTGTTTTTTTTTTTTGTAATAAGATATGAAGTCAACCCACGACTTCTCACTTATAAAGGACATTTTTGTTGTTGACATCTCTGATTAGAACTGGATATTCGTCGAAAGAGATGTCCAAATCTCTAACAAAAATTACTTAATTTCCACATAAGTTGATATTATCTTTAAGTTCTAATTGGGAAACATTCCGTTTCAATATGGTTGAAAACTACAAATAGGCCCATAGGCCCATTAAGCCAAGTCAGTTGATAGTTGCATTCCCGCCTATTTTAAAGTCAATTCCGTTAAATAACTGAAAACAGAATTCATCAACGACAGCTAAAACAGTAACAAAAATCAAAAATTGTTTTGGAAGTATCGTTGTTTTTCAAATATAAAATTTTCTTGATAAACCATACAATTCACAAAATCATAAGCAAATACAAATAAAAACAATTCTCAATCCAAAATCCAATCAAAGATGAAACACTTTATCGGAGTTATCTTCTTCTGCATCATTCTTCTCTCATCTGCCACCGAAAATGCTAATTCCAGTAATATGATCTCCGATCTCTGCAAACACTCAAACGATCCAAAACTTTGTCTCTCCAGCATACAAGCACGTCTCGAGTATGGCGAATTCGCAGGCACTGGAAACCAAATCGAAATCATAACTATCTCTGTCGCGTCTGCAAACGCCTCCGCTACATCCACCTACATCAAAGAAAAGCTTCGCCGTGAAGATCTAGACCCGGCACTTGAGGATACGCTTGAAGACTGTCAGGAGAATTACCAAGACGCAGTGGAGCAACTCGACGATTCAATCTCAGCAATGCTCGCAGATGCACACACCGATGTTGATGTTTGGCTACAAGCAGCGATTAGTACCATTGAATCTTGTGGAAACGCATTGGAATCACGCGCAGGGGTTGATGCTGATCTTTCATTAAGGAATGAAATGTTTCTTAAGCTCTGCAAAAATGCTTTGTTGATTAACAAAATGTTAACTTAAGATTACTAAAACCTAACGCTTTTAAGGGAATTTTTTATTAGTTTGTTTCCATTATCAATATTAAAAACGGGCCAAGCCTTATAGGCCCAAATTGTCAAAGCCCTTAAAATAAGCAGATGTTGAACTCCAAATCATTTAACCATAAATTAACTACTTTGGACCAAAGTCAATGAGTCTAATTAACTCAAACAAAGCACTTAGGTTTGGTTTAATCAATTATGGATTATTAATCGTTTTTTCCAATTAAATTCAAACGAAATCCTTTGATCATGGTTTATTCAAAGTTAACCACTACGTTGAATTAATGTCACGAACACAATGATAAAACGATGTAGAAAATTGTGTAAAAGCAAAAACAATGGTGGAAATCCAACAAAACCGAAACAAATGGTGGATACTTAGTGGATCCATTATCTATGTTTTTTCCAGTCAAAATTGTTTACCAAACACTAACTTAATCGTTGAAGTACATATCCATAACGTAATAAATGTAAGTGTTTTGATTTGTCTAAGTATAAACTAGACATAAATGTATTATAAGGTGAGAATAGATCAAGTGTCAAGCTCGAAGACAATCAAGACTGATATATTTTCGGAAGTGTACGGCCACGATCGAATGAACATCAATTCAAAGTGGTTGCTTGTAAGATTGGTGTTGGATAGATTCCAGGATTCAATGTCCCACTTAATGACAAGAACGCAGATACCTTTCTTCTCCACTTGGCCCAATTCTCATTACACACTTGTTTTAAACATTAATTATTTATTTCACAAAAAAATAAATCAATTCTTACTTTTATTTGATATTTTCTAGAAAACCAATCTTTAACTAAAATCATTTAATCTCCAACTTCTGTTACATAAAATTACTACTATCCAACTCTAATAGAAAAAATTGTCAAAACAAATATTTAACCATTAGATGAAAGATATTTCTCTTCATTTACTTAATCTTTAAACAAGTAATTCACATTACTAAACATTATAAATACCAACTAGGTGAGTACTTTCAAATAATAAGCATTAACATTGAAAATTGTAATATAAAAATCTATGTGAAGTAATTGAAGCAACAATTATGCACATCAAGATGAGATCATTAGACAAAATCTGCACTCTTGTTCAAGATTCCACTAGGACCCCACCATATGTTGCCTTCCCTTTTAAGTATGATGGAATCCTTTATTTTTATTTTTAATTGCTTTATCTTTATGAAATATCTTTGGATAAAACTATATTTTATCAGCCAACTTGATTATAGTAATCATACTCTATAATAATGTAGCTAGAAGAGGTATGTGATTAGAGATATTCTTTGTATTTTTCTCCAAAACATTCAAACATGATGAGCCTCAAATTTATAAATATATAAAAAATATATATATAGTACCAATAATAATTTGCATGTTTGATATGTGAAATGTAAGGGAGATTCAAGTTGAAGAATCTGATGAAGGAGTAAAGTTGAAAAAGAATGGGCAAATGAACCAAGTTGGCATACAATGCACGCAAATCTATGCGAGAAATGAAAACAACACTTCACATTAATCTATGTAATTCTTCTTTATCACGCTAATATTTGTTTAATTATTTTCTATATAAATATATATAAGTAGATTTTCCTACCTTTGAAGCACAAGAATTCTAGTTGCTTCCGTCACACTCCTATGCTAACTTCACAATCAATGGAATTAAAATGAAAACCTATACAAACTCTATTTTTAGAGTTATAATAGTAAATCAACATCTTTCAATGTAACCTCTAGAATAACAACAAAAGTGGGTCTAAATTAATACTAAATAGACCATGAGATCGATCTCTGGTTAGAACTTAGAAAAGAAGAGGATATAATTCGTGGGGGTAATTATGTAATTTTAAAGACCCATATCTAACACAAAGAAATTCGTTTCTACTAAAGTCTGAAACTAGTCAGGAGACAAGTCCAAAGTCTCCAATAAATGAGACGCACGTCCCATACGATACTAGACAGTTCGTACACATAAACCAACATACATAGAACCAAACACTTTACTCTCTCTTTCTCAACCAAAAGCAAACGAACCCTTGAACTGACGTAAAAGCAAAGACTTGACTTTGCTTCCCCGGAATTACCAAACGAAGAAAAGCTAATGATTCCTCCATTATACAATTCCTATCCCTAACCCCAAATCTAAAGCCTTCCCTCTTTGATTCTGTTCGCTTGCACTCACATATGCATATAGGTTATGTGTATGTGAAAGTATATGCACAAATTCACATGTGAAATTCTTATCAAGCAAAAAGCAACCCTCTTTCTCCATAACCAAAATCACTTGCATAAACCCAGATACCATTTGATCTACGAGATCGTAAGAACAAAAGGGTATTAAGCTGTGATTGTGTGGAGAGAAGAGAAGGGTAAAAAATTGGTAAACTTTTATATGGTAAGAAGAGAAGAAAAGAGCAAACCTGGGAAAATCAGGGGAGAATTTGCTGGAGGGATTTTTGGATTGTATTCATGACATCACTGCGGCTTTGGCTTTCGCTAGGATGAGTGATTCTGCTTATAGAGTAGATACCATTTCCAGACTCGCCCAATGGCGAATTCACAATCTTTCTTCCTCCACTTACCGCAAGTCCGATCCTTTCAAGATGGGTCTTTGGAATTGGTAACCCTCTTCACTCTTTTTCTTTTTATTGAACCTGATGATGATGATGATGATGAATGATAAAATGGGTACCCTTTTGGAAAATTGATTTGTTTCCGTGATGATAATCAGATAGATTTTGACAGTTTTGTATTTGATTTCAAGGCATCTGTCTGTGGAAAAAAGCAAGACGCTGTTAAATGTTAAGTTGTATCCAGAAGTATCGAACCTTACCAGAGAAAATCCACCGGTTGCTTCCTTTGCTCTTCGTGTTGTCTCTTCTGCTGGCGATAGAAAAGCTTTATCTCATCCAGGTAGAGAATATCTTGTTTGATTCAATGTTTTGATTATGGTTTCCCTTTGTTTCTGTTCCACAAAAGATGAATCAGAATGCTGACAGTGTCTCTCTAATGATCACTCGAATGCAGAGGTAATAAATAAGCAAATCAAGACAAACGAAGATTTTCTTTGGACAGTGGAAATTCCTTTAACTGGAAAAATCATCATCGACGTCGAGTTTCTTGACCTGAAGGCTCTGTCTCAAGATGTAAGTGTCTTATCACTTCAGAGATATAACTTAGAGATTGCCTAGCCTTCTCTTGTCTTGAACTAACCATTCTGTGCAACAATTGAATCAATTAATATATTTGGTGTCTCATATGTGTTGGATTGAAATTCACCTGATTTTGCAGAGTGGAGAATTTTACTCTACCTGGGCAGACGGTTCAACCCAGAATCAATCGAAAGTGACAGCGGTGACATTGCTTGGACGTATGTTGACAGAAGGCATTTACACTGACATAATGATCAATGCAAGTGGTGGAAGCATTGGAGCTCATCGAGCTGTTCTTGCTGCCCGATCACCTGTTTTCCGCAGCATGTTTTTACACGACCTGAAAGAGAAAGAACTATCAGAAATAAACATACTCGACATGTCACTTGATGCTTGCCAAGCTTTTCTCAGTTATATCTATGGCAATATCCAGAACGAAGACTTCCTTATACACAGATTGACACTCCTCCAAGCAGCTGATAAATATGATATTGCTGATTTAAAAGACGCATGCCACTTGAGCCTTCTAGAAGATATTGACACAAAGAATGTACTTGAGAGGCTACAAAATGCTTATCTCTATCAATTACCTGAACTGAAGGCTAGCTGCATGAAGTATCTAGTGAAGTTTGGTAAAATATTTGAGATCCGTGACGAGTTCAACATATTCATGCAATGCGCAGACAGGGATTTGATTGCTGAAGTCTTTCACGAAGTGCTCAGTACCTGGAAAGGATTTTAGGGGGGTGGGGGTCAGAAAGGGTATGTGTGCTATTATACAAGAACATTTATGGACTATTTTTTTGTGCGAAAGGATTTGTTGGTCTTTTATGTACAGATTAAAACAATTGGGGAGTTTTATTTAACTCAAAACCCAAAGTATTGTCCTGCAAGGATGAACCAACAACATGTAAATTCATGATTTGATTGAATATGAGCTTCATAGCTTGAACTTTGAATTGTTAATTCAGTCACAATTATGCATGTACTCTTTACCCAATTCATGAATCTGTGATCCAGACAAGATAAGAGATACTTGTATAGATGATACTAAATTTAGGACAAGCTAAAGAGCTAAACAGATTCTTCTAGGATCTATAATCTGCCCAAGTTTTATGATGGTGACAAATGCTAACATCTAATGATAGGAGCAAACTCACCAGGAATTGTTGGGTAGTTCCAGAGACTTAAGCTACTAGTTTCTTAGCTAACATCACAACAAGGGGAGATGTACATAATTCTACTATTAAACTCTCGAATCTGTGCTATAGCAAGATATGAACCAGAACCACACGGTTTGAACGACCTCTCTGGAAAATCAAAATCAACAAACAGCTCGCTAGACTCAAATCAATTGCTACCTACGAGTGATTTCGGATCGTCTCGCATGGAAACAGAATCAGGCATGCATCTGAACGAGAAAACCATATTCTAAGATCTCTGAGATTCGCCACAATTCAGGAAAATTAACAGGAATTACTACATAGAGACAAATACAAATCAGGAAATCTCTGGGACTCCAGAAATATCACAAATGAAGAACTAGAATGGAACACGAATCTGAGCAATATAGTTCAAAGACGAGAACAACAAAAGGAAATTTCTAGATTCAGAGAGCAACGAAGACTTACTTGCGATAAGGATTACCACCATAACCATCACCTTCTTCATCATCTTCGAAGATGAGAGATTCGCATCTCGTCATAGTAGAATTTAAAGAGAGGGAATATTGTTCATAAGATGCTCAATTTTATTTTTAAAAGTTCGTTTTTTTTTGTTTTTGTTTTTGAAATTTTTATGATCCCGGCAAACGAAGTACGTCAATAATAGGCCTTCGGGTAGGCCCAAAAAGCCATCTCTAGCCCAATTTAATTAGAGATATTCGGGTTATATATTCAGGTCGGATCCTTTCTCTCACTCGATCGTCAATTTCATCGTTCAAGCGGACTATAAATAAGATTCCAGTTTCGCTTAATTTCCCTTATTGATGTTCGCAAAATTCCACAAATTCTGACCCGAAATTTCCGAACCTTGGTAAATCTGGTGGATATGGCGCAAGTGGAGAAGCGAGTCAAATACAAGACCTCTGTAAAGGATCCAGGAACTCCTGGATTTCTCAGAATAGTTAGGAAGATTGATTTCTTCTTCTCTTTCGCTTATTTGAGTGAGTTTCTATCTGCTTAATTGGGTTTTTTGAACGAAAAATATTTCGCAGAAAGAAACGATGTTGCTCTTCGTCCCGAGTGATCCGAACTTAGATTCAAAGCTCAAAGTCCAGACTCACAACATCAAAAGTACGTACATTCTAATTTGCATCAGCAGGTCATAATTGTTAATCAGATTCATGGCTAATTTCTCAGAATGCTTATGTGATTAGAGATGCTGTATTGATTATAGATTCCTTTTGGTGACCTCTGCACATTTATCATCAAATATCTCTCTTTTCCCATTTTGCTTAGCGGTTCTTCTTTGGTCAAATTTATCAGGTCAAAAATATACCAAAGAAGGATCAAATAAACCTCCTTGGCTCAATCTGTCCACTAAGCAGGTTTTCTCTAGCCATTTTTGTGCTTGAAGCTATATAAAATGTATATACATGTGATATTGAAGCTATATCCCAGTGTTCATTTAAGTCTCCTCATCTTTGAATCTGTTATTTCAGGGAAGGAATCATATCTTTGAGTTTGAAAATTATCCTGACATGCATGCTTGTCGTGATTTCATCAGTAAGCTCCATGTCATGGTTTGATTTTATTGATTGGAAAGTATTTCTCTCGTTTCTTTCGTCGTGTTCTCATAACCATTTTTTAACTATGAATAGCTAAGGCCCTTGCTAAATGTGAAGAGGAGCCTAATAAATCAGCTGTCTCTACATCTGCTGAGCAACTCAGTATTGCGGAATTGGAGCTACGCTTCAAGCTTCTTCGAGAAAATAAGTATGTAATCAGATCATTAAGTTGCCTTTTTGGTTTAAAGTTTCTAGTTTTATAGGCTTTGCAAGTTCCTTTTTAATATGAGTAACATGCATGATGTGAAGTGAGCTGCAGAGATTGCATAAGCAATTTGTGGAAAGTAAAGTTCTGACGGAAGATGAATTCTGGGCTACAAGAAAGGTTGGTTCTTTGCGTTATCCTTGAATTTTTTCTACTTCCTGTTTTATTCAGTGTCGCCATTGTTACGGATTTTTTCCGATTGCAGAAATTACTTGGTAAAGATTCCATCAGAAAGTCTAAACAGCAGGTCGGGCTTAAGAGCATGATGGTTTCTGGCATCAAACCATCTACCGATGGGCGGGTATGGTATAATTCTATCTACCTATTGCTGGCAGTTATTCTCTTTAATTAGCAGGTTCATGTGCATGCTTTTGTAGGAAAGAAGCAATGCACCTATATGAGCGTATACTGATGCATTCGGCTGAATTACATGCATTTGCTGATCTATATCATGTGACGCCTCACTATCTCAGCTGGTTTACTAACCACTATCTTTCTTTCTTTTTCTTTTCAGTCCAATAAGGTGACGTTTAACTTAAGCCCTGAGATAATTTTTCAGGTGAGCTCGTTGGTTTACTATGATTGTCATTAGTCTAAGTCTCTATAAGTTTCTGAATCCGAATCCAAGCTGGATCCTCCAAAATGGGGATACGCTTATGTGATTTATGGGATTGAAGTTTTATTTGGTGATATATTGGCTCAGAAATCCATTTCTGGGTGTTCAGGCTGCCTCACGTGCTTGAACTTACAAAGTCCAGTGGGAAACTAATAGTGAGAGATAGAAACATTTACGATAGCCTTTCAGCTCACTTTCTATTTTGTCCTCGCTCAGTCTGTAAATATACTGCAAGAATTCTTATATTTTGCTTCATAAAATGCTCTAATCTTTTTCTCACATTTGTATCTTCCTTTCAAATTCAGATTTTCGCTGAGAAGCCGGCTGTTCGGCAGGCATTCATAAATTATGTTCCCAGTAAGGTAACCTAGACTACCACACTGTATCTTTGTTTATAGGTTAATCATTAAATATGACGAAATTTAACTGGGTTTGGTAGTTATTTTCCTACGCCAGATGACAGAAAAGGACTTTTGGACAAAATACTTTAGAGCAGAATATCTTTACAGCACCAAAAATATAGCCGTAGCTGCAGCAGAAGCTGCTGAGGACGAGGAACTCGCTGTCTTTCTGAAGCCTGATGAGATATTGGCTCAGGAAACTCGTCAAAAGGTTAGTTTTCTTCTATGGTTAATCATTTTCATGCATTTTGTTTGGAAGGAAAATATTTGTGACATATCCATCTCAACTAGTGTTATGTCTGTAGATCAGACGAGTTGATCCAACTCTTGACATGGAGGCTGACCGAGGAGATGACTACACTCATCTTATGGTAAGTTAACTACCACTGCATGTGAAAAGTTTTGATATTTTCCAAATTGCGCTTTAATGCTTGTTGAATGAAAATTACATTGCCCAGTTATTAGTGTAGAGATTTAGACAGATAGAATTTGTCTCTCGTTTATGTTTTAAGTGTTGGTGTTTATGTATTCTCCCCCTAGTAGAAGTGGTATGCGAGCAACTGGGATAATACTGTGTTAAGAATCAAACTCATAACAGTGTTTGTTTATATTTGTTTTCTAGAACGCTCAGCCGAACCTTCATTGAACTGTTAAATCAAGACGTCTAGTTTCTTTTATATAATTCTGGACCATGCAGCTAGATTCAAGTATGCGATCTATACTTTTATCTGCTCTGGAGATTGAATTACTGCTTTTTCTTGCCCGCAAACCACTACTTCTATATTAGCCTCTGTGAGAAGAAGGAGCTCAAACTGATATCTAGTAAATATGAATCTTAAAATGGACATTATACTCTTTGTATGCGGGTAAGAGGGTATTTAAAGTATATGTGTCTCATATCATCTTATATCGTTCTTTATTTAAATTTCCCCTTACACAGGACCATGGGATCCAGCGTGATGGCACCACGGATGTTGTTGAACCACAGAATGATCAGTTCAGACGATCACTTTTGCAAGATCTTAATCGCCATGCTGCTGTTGTATTGGAAGGCCGAAGCATTGGTAAACACCTATAAGCACCTCCTTTGAATATCTTCATCTGACATATATAATGGTATATTGTTCAAGAAGGAAATAACTTATGTTGGCCTTTTGACTTTAGTTGGTAAATATACAATGATATTCCTTTAAATTGGAAAGCAGATGTTGAGTCAGAAGATACGAGAATTGTTGCAGAGGCTCTTATGCGAGTTAAACAAGGTTTGATATTTCATTTGGCTATGTTATCCATTTGCGTTTTTCTGTCCTACACGCTGGCCCATGCCACATTATGTATTGATCTGACCTTGCTATCCATCTGTATTCCCCCTGTTAGTAAGCAAAGCTGATGGTGAAAGTAACAAGGATGCTAATCAGGAGAGATTGGACAGAATGTCACGAGTAGCAGGAATGGAGGATCTTCAAGCACCACAAAACTTCTCGTTAGCACCGCTTTCTATCAAGGTTTGGCTTTCTATCAATTAAAGGTTTTCACTGTTGATGATGGAAAATTGTATTTACCGGCTTACCCTTTCTTGCTTGGAATAAGGACCCTCGTGATTACTTTGAATCACAACAAGGAAACGTCCTCAATGTACCCAGAGGAGCAGGGACATTGAAGCGAAATGTTCATGAAGCGTATGGATTACTAAAAGAATCTATTTTGGATATTAGAACTACAGGATTAAGTGATCCGTTGATTAAGCCTGAAGTTTCCTTCGAGGTGCTATGCTACCCATAATATAATGGGCGCTGACTAAAGAAACCATAGCTTATTGCTTTGTTTCCTTGTGCTAAAAATTGCTAAGTCTATTCAGGTTTTCAGTTCTTTAACACGAACTATCTCAACTGCCAAAAATATTATTGGGAAGAACCCGCGACAGAGCTTTCTGGACAGATTACCAAAGTCCACTAAGGATGAAGTTCTACATGTAAGTCCGACATTCATCAGTGACTTATATAATAAGAAGCCCTATATGTATTGTTCAATGAAGGTTAGTTAAGTAATGCCTATGGGTAAGAGGACTTTCTTCTTTCATTCACAGCTCTGGACATCAATACAGGAATTACTGAAACACTTTTGGTCATCTTATCCGATAACAACCACATATCTTCATACCAAGGTAATGTTATTGCCATTTATCAATCCCTGAATCCCAGAGCTTGACCTAGGCTTTCTCGGCAAACATTCAATCTTATTATACCAAGAGCAAGTTTTTTTGTGGGTTCTTGTGACGTTGTAGTCTTATGCAGGTTGGTAAACTGAAAGATGCAATGTCCAATACTTATTCACAGATTGAGGTAAACTATGGAATTATTTGCCTTTCTGATAGAATAAGCAGCTGGGAGTAATCTTGTAAAACAGTTGTTCCTAGTCTCTTGATGCCAATGCGTTTACCAAAATGAAATTTGGGTAAATTAAATCGATGCAGAATTGAATCTTACTATGTGTATATTTCGTATATGGTTTCCTTGATATTTAACTCTATTTAACTCAGACAATGAAAGAGTCGGTACAATCTGATCTCAGGCATCAGGTTTCTCTTTTGGTTCGTCCAATGCAGCAGGTTAGCTTCTTCTAATATCTACAGAAAGAGTTTTTATTACATCATGTCTCGGTTAAGTCTCTAGAATCTCCAGTTATATTGCATGTATATTGGACGAAACCAAGCTTTGTATCGTAATCTGGTTTATAAATTGATCCTAATCGGCTTTTAGGCTCTTGATGCTGCGTTTCAACACTACGAAGCGGATTTGCAGAGAAGAACAGCCAAGAGTGGTGGTGGAGGAGGCAGCGATAGACCTAACGGGTACGCTTAGAAAGAAATGTGTGCAAGATCTTTTGATTGTTTCATCAGCCTTAGTTGGTGTTTTTGAGTTGTTTTTTGTCCGACGGTTGAGATACAAAAAGGCGTTTTATTGTTAGAATACGTTTTGTACTGTGAGAGAAAACAAAGAAGATTTTCTTAGACATAATTCTGGATCTAAGTTACCGGCTGAACATTTTATTTTGTAAGGTGATTGTATAAGATTCTCAACTAGCTTTAGCTTTAGTAGGTTTAAAGTTTGAGGGTGTTGCGTAATCTCCAAGGAACCTCTCAAATAATGCTCTAGACGACAGACTTTTGTTACATCTATCACAAAATGTCATACCTCTCTTCTTCCCTTTTCGAGCTGCTTCCTTTTTCAATGTTTCTGAATCTATCAGGATGTTCTACGGCAACAGAAACACCTATCTTTGACGAACAATAGGAAACTTAGTGTCTTGTCCAAAACTTTTGTTTTCTGAAATCACCAACAAATTTGGTGGTGCATTGTCGTAGCCCCTTGCACTGTCAACAATACACACTAGCATCTTGTTAAATCTAGCATCTTTATCCCCTGAAATAGCATATCAACAAGCTTGTAAATGTATACATAATCCGATTCAACTAGCGATTCTGCCATCAGAAATTCGACTATAAATTGATAGATTATAAGGAGATTGTAAACTATAAGAGAGTATTAAGTAAAAGAATTCACCTTTTGATTGATACAAGAACTTATGGTCCTGTCTATCCAAATCAGACAAAGCTTTATCATCTAATTCTGATCAAGGACGTAACCCTCAAAGTTGATAGGCCACTGAAATGTATAATTGTATTGTATTGATTTTATGTGTATTTATATATAGGTGTTTTGGGCCATGTTGGGCTTCTGATTCGTTTCTTCATATGATAAAATATAAAGATTTTACTATGAATCGAATCATTCCTTATTTATTACACGGCATGTAGTTTTTTCTATTTATTGGGAAAGAAAATGGAATGTCTTCGTCTTCATCGGATGAAAAAGATTTAGTTGACAGACATAAGGAAAGTTCCTCTCTACTCCTCAACCTGAAATCTCGACTATTCCAACAATCTCGGGCGATCCAAGCTTCTCCATATTATCTTCACTAGATCGGAACTAGAAGAAGAGATCAAAAGTGCTTTTTTTTTTTTTTAATTCTCTTTAGTTGAGTTATGCTTGATTTGATTTTCTGCAACTTGATCAAGTCTTTCTTCTCTGACGCTTCATCGACTACTCGGTAAATTTTCAGATCTCTTGAGTAGTATGAATTCAAATTGTCGCACTTAGGCTTTATGTGTTGTATTGATTCTTGGTTGCTGTGATCACGAGATATGTGGGTTTAGGGTTTGAAATCGGATTGAAACGTTTTGACTAAAGCTTTTAGTATACATTTTCGAATTGGTTTCGCGTTTTTCCCAACTGTGGACTATGATCAATGTAATGATGATGATTGGGCTGATTTCATGGAAGATAAGCATAGTGTAACGCATTTTCAGTTGAATCGAGCTTGAACTTGATCCGTATTCATCTTTTGTTGATTTTCTCTTCTGTGTGTAGCAATGCTCTTTGACATTGATGATTCTTCTCCTAAAGTTTGGAGATTAAATCTGTGTTCGATACTGAAGCATCACAAGATTTGGGCTTACATGTGATTCACATTTTAGACGTTTCTCCATTTCCAGGTTCCAGAAGAAACCAACATTGTAGTGTACCCTCATTTTCATGTTTTGCTAGCACGAGTCTATGGGTTGTTGTAGTAAGGTGCCAGCTCTTATTCAGGCGCAGGTGGAAGTAAGTTAGTTCACGATCACGTCTGTATCCATTATAGAGCTCTTCATTATTAGCTTAACGGATATATTACTACTGTAAACAGATGGGGTTGGTTACTGACGTTGAGCGCAAAAGCCTTCCTAGACGAGAAACAGATTCCCCACAAAGAAAAGCAAGCATCCCTTATGGAACAAGGTTCACTTTCTGGATGTTTTCAAGAACGCACAACTAAAGCACCTAAGAATAGCGTGCTCCAGAGCTTCAAGATCGTCATTTTATCAAACAAACTCAACCTTTTGTTGCCTTTCGGTCCTCTAGCAGTTGTAGTTTCGGGTACTAATCATAGCAGTTTCATTTCTTCTGGATGTCTCAAGAAATCATTCGTGGTTCAGGGATGGATATTCTTATTGAGCTTAATAGGCATCACGCCATTGGCTGAATGTCTCGGATATGCCACAGAGTAAGCTGTTGCTCGCACTTGTGACTCTTATGCTACTATATTATCATTTATTAGCAAGAGTTGTTTAAGCATTCGTTTATTCTGTAACAGGCAATTGGCTTGTTACACAGGTTCAACTGGTATGACTTGATTTCTTATGGTACCCATCCTACTTCGGGTTTACTTCCTTTTCTCGTGATATTTTTCTGACGCTCTAGAAAAATTTCACAGTTAGAGCACTCTTGAACGCTACATTTGGAAACGTGACAAAGTTGATCATATCAATTTCGCTCTTAAGAGTGGAATGTTACGGGTTGTACAGCTGGCCCTGCTCGGCTCAATTCTTTTGAACATGTTGCTTGTACGTGGCTGTGCTTTTTTCTGTGGCGAGCTTGTATTTTCCCGGAAAGAGCAAGTCTTTGACAAAGTAGGCATTTCATTCTTTTATATAGCATATATTTATTCTTGAAATTCTGCACTATGCACCATGTTTCTGAGCTAATTTCTTCTACACTACAGGGAAATGCAGCTGTGAATTCGAGATTGCTTTTGATGGCAGTCATGGGGCTACTCTTCCCCTCAGTTCTTCATGACACGCACAGTGAGGTTCATGAAGGGTCATCAGAGCTTGCACTCTCAAGGTTCAGCAGTTGCATAATGCTCGTTGCCTATGCTGCTTACCTCTTTTTCCAGTTAAAGAGCCAGCCGAGTTCTTCTACCCCTCTTACTGAGGTTTGTTGTCTTCGACCTTTCGTTGACTTTTTTTTTCTCTTACACAAGCTTGGAGATAAAAGATTACGATAGCTATAAATATAAAATTGTTTACAACCAGTATCACCATTTAGACTTTTCTTTTCTTTTTTGAGTTGTCACTATTAGAACCATGAACACAATGGTTCTTGTCAGGTTTACTGTCTCTGTCCAATTCTTTCTTTAAAAACAGATGGCCATAAATTGAGCAGTTTCTTCTTCTACTTTCTACTTGGACATTTCTCTGCTGTTTGGTAAATGCTGGAAATTCTAGGAAACAATCGAAGATACTTCAGACGAAGATGAAGATCCTGAGATCTCCAAAGTGGGAAGCTATCATCTGGCTCTCAATCTTGACAGCTTGGGTCTCTCTTCTTTCTGGCTACCTTGTTGATGCTATAGAGGTAAATAGTTATCTGTGTTTCATTCTTGTGAAGATCTGTTTGTTCATTTTCACATTATCTGTCTACGCCTAAAGTTATTTATTCCTTTTGTTTTCTGTTTTGGCCTTGAACATATATGGTGGTAAAACTCAACCCTGGCAAGATATAAATTGGAATATGTTTTAGATACTTCTAATAACCTTTATCATATGCACTGGGCAATCGGCGGTCTTTTCAGATGATCAATACAACATTGAAATACTAGTTTGACTTAAGATTTTGTGTTTTTTTTTTTAATTTATTGAATCTGTAACAGGGTGCCTCGGTCTCATGGAAGATACCAATATTATTTATCAGTGTCATCTTGCTTCCAATAGTTGGGAATGCGGCCGAGCATGCAGGTGCTATTATGTTCGCCATATAAGACAAGCTGGTACGCAGACAAGTCTCTTGCATTTTGATGTGGTTGGTTCTCTTCTTTATGTTTGAAATCTATTATCCTTCTACAGGATCTGTCTTTGGGAGTGGCATTTGGATCCTCCATTCAGGTTTCTATGTTTGCGGTATATATGACAAATGTGAACTTAGGTCTAATACTGGACAGTCTCTTACAGATATTATCTGATAGTATCGACTTTCCCTGATTACGTTTAGGTTCCTTTCTGTGTGGTGATTGCATGGATGATAGGTAAACAAATGGACCTAAATTTCCAGCTATTTGAAACAGCTACACTGTTTATAACTGTTATAATTGTTGCTTTCTTTCTTCAGGTGGGTAAATGGTGAAGCGAATCATGAAACCAATCGTGAGTATATCTCTCATGACACTGTCTTTGATGTAATGCAGGAAGGGACATCAAATTACTTTATAAAGGATTGATGCTCATTCTTTGTTATTTGATAGTCGCTGCCAGTTTCTTTGTACACGAAGATCCTCCTAAAGGTTAGTATCGATTTTTCTATTTCTTCCATGTATATATTTGACAAGAATACCTCTCGTGACTGAAACGTACTTTTGTGTTCCTGACAGATGATATATAAATCAAGCAGAACGAACACAATTTAGTGTATGAAGCAGTTTGTGTCCTAAAAGCCAAACCTTGATGATCTCAGGAACACATAATCTTACATGTACATCTGAAATTCTAGAGTTTTGTTACATTTCCCCTTTGTGCCTCCCCCTAAATTGTGCACTTCCCTTAGGGGCTAAAGGTTACAAATTTGTAAGACCACATTGATAACTATGTGAGTGTTGCAAAATGTCTTATTTCTTTGTGTGCTTATTCTAATTATGGTAAAATCTCTCTGGCTGTAAATAACTATGAAGAAGGGCAAATCAACAAACATTTTTAATGGGTTCTTAAAATCAAAAATAGTAAAATTAATGACACAGAAACGTCAAAAACATATTAAAACCAAAAAAGCATAAGGAGAAATGCACGTGGTTTGGGAGGAAGCAAAACGACGAGAAGTTACAGTCGTCATCTGCAAAACGAAGGTATGAGCTGTGACAAATATAATCCTTTTCCATACATCCAAAACCATACAAAGTGACTGACCCCCACTCTTTATTAGATTCTCCTTAGGCAGAAAGAACTAAAACCACACGTCGTTTTTCTACATTGCTCCTTTATTTTAGAGAGTTTTATTAAAACAGGCACAATGAATGATTTTTTCTACCAGAAACATGTAACCAAAGTGAATCAAAGATATCTTTCATTTTTATTTAAGAGAAAAACTCTCATGTTATACCCAAAATTTGGCTCAAAATTGTTTGTCTGTAACACATAAGCCTTTTTTTTGTTGAATAAAATAAATATAAAAGGAGAATAACACAATTCAACAATTATATAAGCATACAAAATAACAATTTTTCTGGGGCAAATTGGTTTTTGGAGTGTAGTAACATGAAAAGCAAAGAAGTAGGCCAAAGAAACAAAGGAATTAACACAAGTGGTGTGTGTGTTTTCGTTACTTTCCATGTTTGTTAAGCAAAAAACATAGAAGTCCATCATGTTTGCAAGAAGCCTGCTTAACTAACACCCAAGATAAGCCTTTGGAGTCTGGATGCAGGAGACCGTTCTTGGTAATCGCAGCCTTCTCGTGGTTCGTCAGTTACATCCCTCGTTCTTTTACCTGAGGTTTGTTACGATCACTCTCCCTGCTGATGATATTTTTATGAACTGTGAGAAATTAAAGCATGCCACTGCCAATGATTGAAGTAAGTGGAGACAAACAATAAAGGAACTAACTGAAGAAAAACAGAAACATGAAATCAATAGAAACAAAACATTCACAGTTGAGGAAGGGACGCAAAATAGTAAATAATAGGAAACCAACAACAAAATGAAGACAGATAATCATAAGAGAAGAATTCAAGACTGAAAGACATAAACACAAACAATTGAAGCACAAGAGGAAAGAAAACATGAATATAACAAAAAATAACAATATGAGACCTGTGGAGTCGAAAGGAAGCATATAGATAGCAATCAATCGGCAAGATATCAACTATTTGATAAGTAAGAGAAACCGCAACTAAGGGAAAAGAACAATTAAACTAGGTAAACAATAGAGAAGGGACGTCTAAGGGAAAAGAACAATTAAACTAGGTAAACAATAGAGAAAGGACGACGAGAAGCAGAGAAAACAATTAAGAGAAGGAGACGACGATCGACAGACCTATAACCAGAGATTAACCTTGCAATGGAAGCATAATTCCATTGTGAAAAGAAATACTAATAATTAACTTAGCTAAGGACCACATACTCTAACAACAAAATCCTAACTCGACCATCTATTTCTTGACAAGTAATTCTCTAAAGTGATTTCTAAATGAAATGATTTTAGTGGATATTTAATCTTTTAACCAAATGTTAGGTTAAAATATACTTTATAATTATTTGGTAAATTACACTTTGACTTGCAAGTCCATATAGACATATGCGTTTAAACCATTGATGCCCAAATAAACACGTGTAAATTGGTGATTATAGTCTTTGATTTTATATTATTTAGCATATTCATCGAGTCTAGCAGACGAAAGCTCACGGGAAGAACTGAAAGATTTCGAAATTTGTCTTTTTTTTTGGAAAAGAATAATAATATTATAATTGTGAGAAAGTAGGAGTTCAAAAACTTGAAAAGAAGAAAAGGAAAAGAGGACAGAGAGTTGACTCCATGGATTCAAGAGAGTGTGTGTCAGCCTTCTTCTCTAACCCATCCAAAAACACTTACCTATTTTTTATTATTCTAAATTTCTAATTATGTTTTTTACTTACTAATAACTCTTTATAATATAAATTCTTTCAAATACTATCTTTATATTAATTAAAAAAAATCCACAACCTTTAACCTTAAAAAAATGCAAAATAACTTTTAATAATATTACCTCAAAAAGCGTTTTGCCAAGGATTTTGTAGAGAGTTTTAATAATAATTTTGTCGTATTTTTCTTAAAGTCATGCAATTTTTCTATAAAAACATTTGCCAAACATTATCTCTACATTCATTTGTATATTTGGTAATATATCAATTAGAATATGTAAAACGTTAATATAGACTCAGTTAATTAATTTGATTTATCTCTACGTAGTATTATTTATTGTATGAAAATTTAGGAAGGATTTTTTTTTGGTCAACCAATAGGCTAATTTTTTGCATGTAAAGCAAAATGTTATCCCTTATAATTATGATCGATGGGCGATAAATAACACGATTGTGGGTTATTATTAGTCTTAATAAATTTGAATAATCTGGATTATAGTTAACGCTGTATAATCAACTGTCACACGATTTCTAGAGAGAAATAGAGAGAGTTCCCACTTTTTTGTTTACATGAAGGAAGACCGACACATTCACATTTGACTCTAATATTTATATAAGTTTTGCATTTCGAGAAATTTTATATATACAAAATCAAAAAATAAAAGATTGCTTGTGAATCAGGAAAAGCAAATCTCGCAAGCTTTGAATGTACAATAAATTTCTTTGCAGTTTTGTTTTCTTTTATGTTTTTTGCCAAAAATAAATTACGGTTAAAAGCCTTATTTCTGTCAAGTTCTATGTTTTGTCATTAAGTAAAAAAAGTATATATAATTGAACACAATTTATAGTATCTTATCTATCTTTATATTTCTAAATACCTACAACAAACATAGAGTATAAGTATTGATCAATCTTTAATTGTTCATAAACCAGATTACACTACTTGAGCCAACACTTGATGGAAATTATCCCAAACACTTGATACAAATTTCGACGATATAAACAAAATAGAATTATTATTATTTTGACAACGAATTATCTTTTTTTACAAGATATAAAATGAAAAACGAAAGAGATGTAAGTACAAAGAGGAAGCGAAACGAAAAGGACTAATAACTGCAGAATATTTGGGGCATTGAAATTCTTAGATTTTATTATTATTAAGGCTGTCACTCTGTATAGAAAGTGACATTTCCTTGTTTTCTCTCTTTTTTTTCAATATCAATTTATTAATTAATTTCATATAAATTAAAAAATATGTAAAATAAATTGATCAAAAAAAGGAGTTTAGGGCAGAAAGTGCAGAGCAGAGTGCAAAATGGAGAAATTGGGCATCTTCTTTGTCACAACGTCAAGTTGCTCTCAATCCTTTGGATTCTCTTCTTCCTTTCCAAATCTTTTCTTTTATCTCTTTCCATTTTTATTCTCATTTTCTTTTTCTCCTTTCTTTTGTTATTTTGTGTATTTCTATGTCACTTCATGTTTCTCTTTTATATGTCAACAATATATATATGTATATGCACATTAATATATTGTCTCAAAATTAGATGATATTTAAAAAGAACTTTTTGTATCTGAGTATTTGATGCTTTTAACTCCCATTTATTTTTTAATCGATTGAATAATTTTTGAAGTAGATCAAAAATAATATTTTAGGTTAAAAATTAAAATTATGTACAAAAACATTAAACATTATTTAGTATACATACTGGCCCATGTACTTGCGCAAAATAAATGGGAAACATATATAGTACAAAATAGTTATTTATTGGTTGGAAATATTGGAACATTAAATGAAAATTAACTTGGATTTATTTGTCGGCACGCAATTGAAGAAGCCAAGTGAAAATTAATATCGAATGATGGATTCATGATTCCTTAAGACAGAGAACAGAAACGACAGTGTTTATGTCGTATCTACTCGCTTGTGCGGTAAAAAAAGAGAGTAATCATTTAAAACAAACAATAGTAAATCGTTTGATAATGATAGGACCATAGCTCATTTATTGCTACACATAAAATTAATTGTAGAGAAAATAATTGGTACAAATTTATTATTCATAAGAAAAAAATGTATGTAGAAAGTAGTATTGTTGTTGTAATAATGAGAAGACATTAATTAAATTTTGATGAGAATATTATATATTTCATAAATGCTATAGAAATTGACAATCCTAGTATCAATCTCAAATGATGGATGCATGCATTTTATTATTCACTCT
Source organism: Lepidium didymum (assembly GCA_963920545.1). NCBI lineage: Eukaryota > Viridiplantae > Streptophyta > Magnoliopsida > Brassicales > Brassicaceae > Lepidium > Lepidium didymum. The sequence goes on along the minus strand of OY986992.1, from coordinate 24,657,328 downwards.
CACCCAATTTTGACACGTGTCCATATCCATGTGTGGTGGTAATACAAGTCAACTTACTTTAATTAATCACATCCAATTAATTTATTTCTTCTAGAAATCAATTCCACTCATCCAATTTATTTTTTCTACACAAATAAATTGAACTCACTAACTTTTGCTAATTTTCATATCGTATGCGTTACGAACTTGATTGACTATTATTTATTCAACTTCTTTGTTGTCTGTTCATCTTATTTAATGCCATTTATTTCATTGACTTGTTATTTAATTATCAACACATTGACTTGTTATTTGTTGTTTCTTCATCTAAAGCCATTAATTATATATTTAAAGATTGATAGAAAAGTCAAAACAAATTAGATGCACAAGGATCTCTAACTTTTGTATATTTTTTCCTTATATTTTGGTCAAATGATCAAATATTTACTTCTGTATTTTCTTTTATCAGAATTTATCTTTATATAATCATATAACTATATGTGATAAAATTTAAAAATAATATTATGAATTAAATTTTATCAATCTAACCAAATGGCAATACAATGTTAAAAACAAATATACAAAAAGCATAATTCTGCATTAGGATTTTCTTAAAAAACCATAAATATCTTCTAGTATATTAACTAATATAAATCATAAAATCTAATAAAACCATTCTCTTTCTCTTTGTAAAGGAAGATAATTGAATTTAGATTGTGTAAATTTATAGATTTTTATTAAAAAAAGAGGAGAAGCATGCAAAATGAAAACAGAAGAGATAAAAAAAGGTTAAGAAAAAGTTACTGACGAACTCTGCTTTTCACTTTCACCCTAGAACCCAATTGGACCCCACACCACACACATTTTTACCAACCCTAATTTTATATTTTTCTAAGGAAAAAAAAGAGAGAAAGAGAATATTTTAATTATTAAGTAGTAAGTGAAACTCAAAAGAGTAAAGAAGCAGAAAAGAAGACGAAGAAGAGGACGAACAACAACAACACGCGAGAGCAATTCCAGATCTTTCTTCTCTTTCTCTCTCCGCATCTCCTTTTTTCGCCTTCGTGCAATCTTACAACACCAGCCCTTTTGTTGTTTTACTTTCCCTCGAAGGATTTCATCTTCTTTCGTGATTTGATAATCGTATTTCTCTGATCCTTGTGTGAGGTTTTTGAATCCGATTAAGTATCGGAGAGATCGTGTTTCACATCAAGGTATTGAGATTCTGTTTTCACTTCCATTTTTTTTTTGGTTCTGTCGGCGGGTTTATTACTGTTACACGATTCTCGAGGGTGAGATCCGTATTCTTCTTCAATCCGCATTGCTTTCATATGGAACGTTTTTTTGGTTTTTGCCAATCATTAAGCGAGTTACATACAGAGAAGATGAGTTTGATGGTTTTAGTTTTCGATGTTTTGATTACTGTTTCATTTTTAACGGTTTCGTCTCATTTAAAGTTTCGGGATTGCATTTATGGCGAACTAAAGTTATCTGTTTTTTCTTTTCTTTTTTGGAAGGTGAAGACTTGTTGTGTAGATAAGACTTGAATGCGGAGAGATCGAGTGAATAGATTCTCAAACTCCATTTTAGGTGTTGCAGATCTAGAGCTTATACTGGGTTTCTGCTAGATTCCGACATTTATGATTTCTCTGGTACATTATCGAGAAGAACAAAAAGGTAAAACTTTTTGTTTCTATGTTACTGTTGTTGTGCGTAATGGCTGAGGCAAATATCATGTGCGTGCGTTCTGCTTTTGTTCTTATGTTCACGTGGAATCCTCGGTTTGAAGGTCATGGCCGTGTAAATAGATATTTAATGCTGTCACAGAAAGATTTATTGGCTTCATCCTTAACGTCATGCTTTTGATTCGAATTTCCAAGAAAGATGATTCCTGATTTAATATGTTTTTGTCTTCTGTTTCTCCAGGTTTGTTTTGTTTCACAAGTGATGGTCATATGGCTCACATGCATGTCCTCTGAATCCGATTAGCATCAAAAAGCTTTCCCTTTGGATTTGATATGTCGGGTAATTTTTGTTGTTTGATGTTTTGGCTGTTCAAGTGTGTTTTTTTTGGTTCCCTGGAACTGAGATAGCTTTATTTTGAAGCTGTGTTGAGAGTTTGCAGATACTTACTATGATTTCTTCAATTGAAGGTGTTGAAGAAATTGATACACTTGACGAATTTAGGGAGAGAAGATCAGACTTTGAAATCTCAGAAGAAGAGAGACGGCGCTCCAAGATTGGGAATTTGAGGAAGAAGGCGATTAATGCTTCAACCAAGTTTACTCATTCTCTGAAGAAAAGGGGGAAAAGGAAAATTGACTATCGGATTCCTTCAGTTTCCATTGAAGATGTAAGGGATGAAAAAGAGGAGAGTGTTGTCCTTGAATTTCGTCGTAAGCTTCTTGAGAGAGATTTGTTACCTCCTAGACATGATGAATACCATACTCTTCTGAGGTTTGTTTATCCTTATTTAGCAGCTACATAAATACTCTGGTCTCTTAAAACTAAAATGTGATTTTTAGCTAATACTGTCAAGCTAACTCCCTCCATTCATCATTTATATGGTGTAGATTTTTGAAAGCTCGAGACCTTAACATCGAAAAAACCATCCAGATGTGGGAAGAAATGCTTAGATGGAGAAAAGAGTATGGGACAGATACCATATTAGAGGTAAGGAGTCATTTGTATAAGTTTGAAACCAGCTTGTTTATTGTTAAAAATGAAAAGAAGAAGTAATTTCTTGTGTACAGTATTCTTGAAACTTGAATGTAACCATCTATTTTTCCTGTGAATTTGTTGATGGATTCAATAACAAGGTCTTATTATGTTGTTCTTTTATGTATTTGGATGGTAGGATTTTGATTTCAAAGAGCATGAAGAAGTTTTGCAATACTATCCTCAAGGCTACCATGGAGTTGACAAAGAAGGAAGACCTGTCTACATTGAAAGACTTGGAAAAGCTCACCCCTCTAAGCTTATGCGTATCACCAACATAGATAGATATCTAAAGTACCATGTGCAAGAGTTTGAGAGAGCTCTCCTCGAGAAATTCCCTGCATGCTCAATTGCCGCAAAGCGTCGAATCTGTTCCACGACTACAGTACTGGATGTGCAAGGACTGGTACTTATCTAAGTCCTTACCAAGTTTTGAGTTTTTCTGCATTGTGTTATGCTTTTAAGGAGAACGTGCTCTTTTAGTGGTTTTAGATCCTTAGCTGTGCAGTTTCATGTTAATGACAGGGAATGAAAAACTTTACACCAACAGCTGCAAATCTTGTCTCTGCCATATCGAAGATAGACAACAGCTACTACCCTGAGGTAATTGTGTTTCTCAACTTTACATCTCATTTCTTCTTCAGAGGCGTACCTGACTGTTTCAAGTCATCAAATTATTTTGCAGACGTTGCACAGAATGTACATTGTAAATGCTGGAACAGGTTTCAAAAAGATGCTTTGGCCTGCTGCTCAGAAGTTTCTTGATGCAAAGACTATAGCAAAGATACATGTACAGTTTTCACCCTAATTATCTAGTAGGTCAACTATTGCCATGTGTACTTTATCTTATTTCTGTCACTGCAGGTGTTAGAACCCAAATCTTTATCCAAATTGCATGAAGTCATTGATCTAAGGTATATTTGTTTTGATTTAATCCGCACCTGGAAAATTTTAGATATTATGGCATGCCAATACTTACCAGCTCTAGTTCTCTGTGCTTTAGTCAATTGCCAGATTTCCTCGGAGGTTCATGCTCTTGTTTTGGTGATGGAGGGTGTCTTCGTTCTAATAAAGGACCATGGAATGATCCTGAAATAATGAAGGTAAATCTACATATTACTAAATTTTACGTAAAATTTTCGAGGACGCGGCTCTTTCCGTGGGAACTTTTTAGTAGGTGTCAGCTTTTGGTGGGGTTTTGTACGTAATTCTGATTTAAATCTATGCCTTGATTAGCTCATCTACCGTGAAGAATCATCACTCTCCAGGCAAATCACTCGGAAGCTGAGTGACCCACAGAATTCTTTCTCCTACAGAAGTATACATCCATCGAAGGTAAATGACTTTGTCAATGTATGTTTCTCTGTTTGTCCTAGCTCTTTTTTCCCCCTGTAAATATGACAATCCAACTTTGCATTCCAGGCTATGCAAGCTGAGACTTCAGCAGCAGAGTCAGTATCTTGTTCTGATGTTCCTACTTCTCCAGCTGGAAGAATGTGGTCAACCTCTGCTCATGTTAATCCAACTTATGAGGAAGTGAGTTCTTGTGTTGGTACATTTGTGTCACAGACCACTCTAGTTTCTTAATTCTGACTGGAACAATATGATCTATACAGGCTAGGGCATCAGATGCTAACGGCTATTATAGTTGCGATGACAAGTTTGCCATACCTGACAAAGCTACTAGCCGAAGTGGCCAAGAACGGCAATCCCATTACCAAATGCTGGAGCTTAATCAACCAATTTTGGCTTTAAAATGTGAAACATCACCACCAGGTTAGACTTCTTATTCATGCTTTGCTGCAAAAACGATTTCATCACATCAGACTTGTGCTTCAAATTCAAAAAGTCCTTTTTTAAAGTTAAATAGTCCGTAGCGTTTAAGATTTATGGATTCTATGTAAAATTTCTCACCTTTGGAATTTCATTTTCCCTCTGGTATCTCTTAGGCGCTCCCATCATCCGTTGGCATCATGATTTAAGGGGAACAATTGACAAGATAAGATGTGAGAACCTAGTGAAAAGGATAATTTCTGTAATGCTGAAACTAGCTGCAGTTATCCGATATATCCCGTTTGAGCTTTCAAGAAGCCAAAATACAGTCCCCCCTTCAAGTCCAAGAGAAGATGAAAGTAGATGCAGCCTCATCCCAACTCCTAGAGAGCCCACAATGAAAGACCGGATTCTTCCATTTCTGGAGCGTATTCAGAAACTGGAGAAACAGTACGATGATATCCGAAACAAACCCGTTGCTATGCCTGTAGAGAAGGAGAGAATGTTAAATGATTCTCTAGAGAGAATCAAATCGGTTGAGTTGGATCTTGTCAAAACCAAAAGGGTATATATACTTTTCCTGGATTTTTTAACCCAAAAACTTATTGATCCAGTACTATGGAGCTTAAAACATTTTCTTTGGTTGCAGCTTTTACACGCCACGGTGGTGAAACAGATGGAGATAACTGAAATGCTGCAAAATTTACGAGAGTCCCAACTTCACGTAAGTACCTATTACCTCAGTTTTAACTAACAACATTGCCATGAGCTTCAAGTAACACTCCAGATTGTTCATTGTGCAGAGAAGAAGAAGATTGTTCTGTTGAAAACCACAAGAGAACATCTGAGTTTAGCATAAGTACACATCTGCACATACAGAGAGAAAACAACAGATTCACATGTTACTTTCTTTAGCTTCTTTTCTTCTCCTCTAACTTGTGTCACAACTTTTTTGTTTGTTACCTTTCTAAATAGGTCCCTTTGCTTCCACTTTCTAAGTAATGAAAAGAAGAAGATAGGGACAGAGACAATCTCTGATGAGTGATCTTGTCTTTAATAATGTAGATTGAGATCAAATCAGAGTTCTAAGTACCAAACCTTTTTTTTGTAATCAGTGTAGATAGGAAACTACACTAGCCAAACAAAATGAGATTTTGTAAAAAAATTTAAGGTATTTTTATCATGAAAGCAAACTATTATTTTATTTTACCATTTACTTAAGGAATAATGATTTTATAATCTGATCTTTCAAGTGGATTTGCATATGGTAACTTTAGATGGGCTTAAGGCCCAATTAAAAGAAAGAGTCAAAGATGGGATTAGAATACGCGAATCCTCGTATCCAAACAAATTTAGTTCCCTTGAAGACTTCTTCATCGCTATTTTTCAATTACTTCTTCAGAATCACTGCAATTTCTTCAACAAAAAAATGGATTACGACTTCAGGAACAAGTCTGGTTCTTCCTACCCTCGACCTATGTACGGACCTTCTTCGACGTCTTCTTCCCCGGCATCTAACCATCCTATGTACGGCCCTTCCGGATACCCTAAGATTGGTCAACAAAGCGGCGGCCATGGCCAACCGTTCTTCCCTCCGCCGGAGAGGAACTCTTCCTTTCAACATAGCTCTTTTTCTCATTTCCCTTCTTCTTCTTCTTCTTCCTCTTGTGAGTCTGATTCTGATCTCGAATTGCTATCACTTCTCTCCTTTTGATTGAGATAAGGTTTAAGCGATTTACAAATCGTTGATTTTGGTAGCTGGGTTGATTTTGGTAACAAATCGTTGATTTTGTTTTTGGTAGCTGGGTTGGGAATCAAGGTGAATCTGAAGCCAGAGTATCGGATTACTCCGCCGGTAAGATTTAATTTATTTATTTGTTTTTATTTCTGTAGAATTTAGGTTTCTAGATATGAAAGATCATGTTCCACTGTTCGATCCTTTAAACTCTAGGATTGAAGGATTGAAAAATTGAGGTATAGATAGATTGAAATTTCTCATGAACTGTAATTTCCAAATTGTTGTTTGCAGCCTCAATTGTTGCCTCGAGTTGGAGATATTCCTCGAAGCAGTTTTCAGTTTGATTTCGGTCTAGAGAGGAAAGTTCTTGCGGAAGCAGAGAAAGATAATCCAGATTGGACTAAATTCGGGAATGAGAATCCACCTGTTAAGTTTCCAGAACCAACACCTTCTTCAGTGGTAAGGCTCCTTCAATTCTTTAAATGGAAGGTTTTATTTTAAAATTAGGCCAAAAGTGATTAGTTTCACCAAAGTATAGTATCAGTCTGTCTAAGCGAGCTCTAGGAAGAACACAAGAGACTTGATTTGTATAGTACTTGATGGGTATTTTGGTCAAGCTTAGATTGTGCATTGTAGTTATATGAATCCTTAGATTTTTGTACAGCTTCTACCCGCTTGTGGTATTGTCGTTAATATGCGATTCCGATGCAGGGGGTAGATCATGTAGCGATGAAGTATGCTGCGTCTGGGCTCAACCGAGAAGCTGTCAGCATTGCAGTTGCAAACTATGGTGATAATCCCACAAAGGTGCTTCTTTTATCTTCCTATTTCCTTCTATATGCATTTGATTCCTATATTAGCTAATTTAGCTACACAGGTTCTAAATAGTGGTTCTAAATAATTTGAAATGATGTTTAGTCGGTGGTCTTTAAGTAATTTTGCAGCCATCTTGCTTATTCCTCTTCTTCGCCTAATTACAATAGTTTGGTCTTTGTGTTTCAGGTTCAGGAATTTGCAAATGGGTTCACAGCGATACGTGAGATGGGGTTTCCTACAAACGCTGTTGCAGACGCTCTCTTTATGTTTGAAAACGATACTGAGAAAGCATTGGCACATTTGCTCCATAGTTCTTCCTAAATCTGCTTTCAGATTTTTTATACTACAGTTTGTATAATAAACAAATATAAAATTTGATAACATAAGGATTGACTAAAAGTATAGATATTGGTAACGATCGTCTTGATCTATGTTCCTCGACACAGATTCCCTGTAATTCTGTGGCTGCTTGATCACGAGCTCCTTGATCTATGTTCCTCGACACAGATTCCGTGGAACAGGTTTGTAGTTTATCTTATTTCTGTCACTGCAGGTGCTATAACCCAAATCTTTATCCAAGTTATATGAAGTCATTGATTTAAGGAATATTTATTTCGATTTAAACCGCACCTCGAAATTTCAGATATTATGGCATGCCAATACTTACCAGCTCTAGTTCTCTGTGCTTTTAGTCAACTGCCAGATTTCCTCGGAGGTTCATGCTCTTCTCCTCTTAACTTGTGTCACAATTTTTTTGTTTGTTACCTTTCTAAATAGGTCATTTTGCTTTCACTTTCAAAGTTATGAAAAGAAGAAAATAGGGACAGAGATAATCTTTGTTGAGTAATCTTGTCCTAAATAATGTAGATTGAGGTCAAATCTGTCTTCTAAGTACCAAACCTTTTTGTTGTAATCAGTTTTGTAAATCTTTGTCAAGGTATATCATTAAAGCAAACTAGTATTATATTTTAATCATTTATTTAAGGAATAGTTATTTATATAATCTGATCTGATCCTTCAAGTGGATTTGCAGTTGGTAACTTGGTCTGATTGAGAGTTTATAATCGTCGAGGTTGCATAATGATCGCGACTCTTAAAGATAAATGACAAAACCGCCCTCATAATCTGCAGCCTTCTCTTAAGAGTTATAGAAGGGTAAAGTCGTAAACTAAGTGTAATCACGTATAAATAAAAATGAAGGGATTAAAATAAGGAAAATTTATAATGGGAAAAAATTGAGACCGTCACTTTCTCTTTCTCTTTCTCTTTCTTTCTTCTTCTTCCCCTTTCGGATTCTGGACTCGCTTCGCAATCGATCCGATGATTTTTTTTTATGCAACGCGAAACTTTAAATTAGAATCTTAAATTTTCTGGATTCCGCTGACGAATCCGTTTTCAATTACACGAATTCCATCACCAGGTGAATCTGTTCGTCCTAGGTTTCCTCCGCCTTTTGATCTATATCTCTGTAATTTTCCAGAGTTTTTGGAATTTTTTTTGTAGGGAGAAATTCGATTCTACCATTGTTAGGGTTTGTGCTTGCGCCTGTGAAGCATTTATATTAATTTCGTTCCTCTCTTTACGTTTAAGTCGGCTTTGTCGGTAGTTTAGGTTTCTGGGCATGGACTTTGGTATTTGTATAGAGAGAGATTGCATGTTTGATATTAGATTCTAAGCGATTGGCTTGTTTCTCTCTGAATTTTGCCTTTATTGTGAATTGTCTGGATCTTGTGTTAGATGCAGGCATGTTGCATCTCAGACAATATGCTCAGAGGTTATAATCTCATAGAGTCCTGACACAGATGGTGCTTTTTTCACTTGGTTGTTCAATTATTGAGATTTATGTTGGGCCTTAATTTCGTTTCTAAACTTCTTGTTATATTGGATTCTACTATGTTGTATCTTCTGTAGTCCCAGACTTTCAGAACTCAGTAATAAAGGTGTTTTTTTTTCGACATATGCAGGTGCTTTTTTAACAACCTAAAAAATGTCCAATTATCAAGGGGAAGATCCTGAGTACATGGACGAAGTAGATGATGAAATGGAAGAGGTAGACGATGATTTAGATGAGGAATTTCGTGGGGATGATATGGGTGCGTCTGATTCCGATGTCGACGAGTTTGACTACTCAGTAAGTATTCCTGTATGAAGTCTATTATAAATTGGTTTATTTTACATTCTTAAATGCATGTGTAAAATGTATTGAAAATATTGATTAAAAATATCTGCAATCTCTTACACTGTTGTGTATGCGCTTTGTTTTCAGAATAATAAAATAGCTGACACTTCAGCTGACCAAGCCCGGAAAGGGAAAGATATCCAGGGTATTCCTTGGGACAGGCTTAGTATTACGAGAGAGAAATACAGGCAAACTAGACTAGACCAGTATAAAAATTATGAAAATGTCCCTAATTCTGGGGAATCCTCAGGGAAAGTAAGTCTTTCACGCTCTGACCCTCCGTGTATTGTCAATATGTTTATCCAATATTGGTTTCCAACGGTTACATGTCATTTGCGTAATGAATACAGGATTGCATGGTCACACAGAAAGGGGCCTGTTTTTATGATTTCTGGCGGAACACAAGATCTATCAAATCAAGTATTCTTCATTTCCAGGTTCTTATCATAATTACATGTCTATTATTTTCCATTTGATGTTTTTTGGTAATTTAAACTGTTTGTCATGTGTTTGCGTAATGAGGATGTACAAATCGTTACAAGTGTCCGCCTTAGTTAAAAGATATGGATACGGAGAATTTTTATTCTCCTAAAAGGCTTTTCTACCGACATCTAACTAAATGTTATTTTCTTTGTAATTTAGTTGAGGAATTTGGTTTGGGCAACTTCCAAGCACGATGTCTACCTTATGTCACAATATTTGGTGAGCCACTATTCTACTTTGACATCCGGAAAGCATGAAATTCTCAATGTTCAAGGTCATGTTTCCCCATCTGAGGTTAGTTTCTTCCAGAATGATAAAAAAAAAACTTCTTTATAATATACCTGCATCAGTTCATGATGGGTTTGTTCCTTTTTATTGTGTGGGTGCAGAAACATCCTGGAAGCTTGTTGGAGGGATTTACGAAGACTCAAGTGAGTACACTTGCAGTGAGAGATAAGTTTTTAGTTGCCGGCGGATTTCAAGGAGAACTTATATGCAAGGTAAGCTCTAAAAAAGAAGTTATAAGAATCATGGGTTTCACAGAACATATTCATTTAATCTAATCAAGGAACTCATCTACTTCTTAATTGATTTGATTCAGCATCTTGATAGACCTGGTGTGAGCTTTTGTTCACGTACAACTTACGATGATAATGCTATAACCAATGCTATTGAGATTTATAACAAACCCAGGTATTTGCATGTATTTTGCTTGAGGTTGTTTTGCCAACTTGTGCAACTTGCAGCTCTTACTGGCCTTTTGTCGTCCTTCTGTCTGCAGTGGGGCACTTCATTTTACTGCGTCAAATAATGATTGTGGAGTCAGAGATTTTGATATGGAGAGATACCTGCTTGTGAACCATTTTCG